>SNQJ01S0094169.1:0-18655 GCA_010110895.2 Picea sitchensis
CGGGGATGGAGAAAAATGAGAACATGTGATATTGATCCATACACATGTAGACTCTAGAATTAGATGGAAATTTCAAATGTGATGTTTGGAAGATGGAAATTTTCAAATGCGATGTTTGAGAGGATGGCTTAGATATGGTTACACATGTAGAAATAGATGGAAAATTCAAATGTGATGTTTGAATGATGGAAATTTTAAACAATGTGATGTTTATGATGTTTGAGAGGATAGATTAGGTATGGTTTTATGAGGTTATAGATATTAGTTAAAATAATAATAATATTTTTTTTTTAGAAATTTATTAGTAAATATAAAAAAGGTAAATTGTTTAAGAGAAATAAAATAAATTTAAGTTAATGAAATAAAAATTATGGAAAGGTTTTATTAAACAAAATAATTGATAAATATTTTAGAATAACATATAATGAAGAGTTCACATGAAATAGTTATAGAATTAAGATTTATATTTAAAAAAATATATATAAAATGAATTAAAATAATGATATAGTAATGAAAAAATCAATAAGAGGGATTAAATTTTTATATTTCTCAGTATGAAAAAAAATAACAATAAAAAGGGATGTCAAATTCATAATTAACATGATGTGATAGAAAACTTTAATGATAAATTCGAAGTTAGGTATATAGTAATTTATAATAATAATAATAATAATCTAATTTTAAGGTCACGACCAAGCTAGACATCAAATTGGTATATGAGACCTCTTTGTTTGTGGGACAAGGGACCATGTCCATGCACTAATTTGAGTGCTAAAGTCTACGAAGGTATACATACCCTACCCCCCTCTAGATTTGAACTTGTAACTTCTTAGGAGGAAACACACATTCTTAACCATTAGACCCACTCTTGACTCAAAATATTGTCACCTACTATGAAAGCTCGCAAAATATTGTGAAGCCTATTATGATTACTAATATATAGCTAATAGGTGAGGTCCCTAAGGATTGAATGAAAAATGTTGATTTTCTAAGCTTTTCCTGTACGCGATATACTTCAGTTTTCAACATCTTGAAGAAATGGTTTATGGTTATTTTGCTAAACAAAGTTTTGAAGTTGAGAAAAGTTCATTTGCATTTACGACAGTATGAAAGTATGTTAATTTGTAGAGCATGTGTCTTTTCCTCATCATATCAAAGGTAGCACTAATAAAAGGGTCTTTGAAAAGTTTCGATCTATGCCCATGGTCATATGCACAATAAATTATTAAAACATGATATTTAAGGCCTGAGCATCTCATGCCAAAATCATAAATCCATGGTTCTTAAGCTCTACATGGATTATTTGATCATGACTATGTGCAACATGTAAAAATTTATGTTATAATGGAGTTTGGGATTATATATATATATATATATATATATACCATAGTCTATATTGGTTGTGTTGGTTTTAGAGGTTGATACATTATGTAAAAACATTTTGTTGTGATTGGAGTATCATGTTGGAAGCAACACAAGTGATACTTCACATGGAAGACACTCAACACGCAACATATACATGGGTTGTAGTTGGTATTTGATAATAGTTCACTTATGATATAGATAGTGACATTTGGGTGATCATACTTCACGTGTGGTATATGAATGTGTTAATCTCGAGGTTAAGAGTTTTATAGTGGTAAGTTTAATGTATGTTCGATTTGACATGGTATTAAGGTTGCGTGTTATGAAGGTTTGACATAATAAATAGATTGGTGAGTTGGCATGGAATTCGATGTTTGTTTTGAGTAGGCGACGTGATGTTTTTCCCATGCATTAAAGTTGTGAGGACGTGGGCATTTAATCCTACAGTCCCGTAACCTATTACTCAACTTTGCCTTGGTTTATGGTCATTTTTCTCTGTTTGAGGTTGAGAAAGAAGGAAGTTTGAGCTCGGGGTGGTATCTTTGTTGAAAACCTCACTCCTGGTGGTTTTTTGTAACTGATTTGGCCCTCATCACTGGTATAAAAACGTCTTAAAGTAAGGTATGAGCCCACAATTTGTTTTTCATCTTCTACAATTAATTAGTCTTTAAAATCTGGTTATATTTGACTTTGGTTAGCATGATTGTGTGCATAAATGTTTTCTCTTCACCTACTTTGTCACTATTTGAAGGAAAAACAAGGAAAGATGATTGTTCTCCAATGTTTGAATCTGTGTTTTATCATGCATCTTTCACTTTATCACTTTATATATCATTTTTTAAAGAAAAAAAAGGTTTCTTGCAACGTCTGGTTTGCATACATTGAAGCAAGATTTGAACACAACTTCTTTATCATATTTTGTGGTTCTCTCGACATTTTAGGAACAACCCAATTAATTTTTGTGGATGGAGATCATGGGTTATTCTTCTTGAAAGGGTTTAATCCATTGTCAATCTACTCTATGATTTTTAATGATTCATGCTGAGTAATAAGAAGTGGGTCTTCGTTGTGGTTTTAATTGGTGAACTAAAAGTGCAAATCTCTATTCGAACTCACCCTTTACATGTTAGTTATGAAATAAAATAATGGGTTTTGAACCTAGGTTGAAGCGTTGTGCTCTCTTGATTGGTATTTACCCACACTTTGGTTTTGAAATGTTGGGTCAAGCTCAACATGATACCTGTTGATTCAAACGTGTGTCGATAATGGACTTACCCGAACTCATATATATTTTATTGGTTTATAGTTCGAGCTACCGTTCTCATTTTGTTTTCAAATGAAATCCATTTTTGGTTGTATACTTGGATAAATCTAATCTTGAACCAGATTTTGGTGATGGAATTTGGGTACTATAGTTGATACTCACACTTTCCAGTTCATTTTTTCATTATGGGTTTACGTGAATCTACTTGGTTTCAAAATGATAGGGTAATAAGTTTATACCCTATCTCTACAATGATTCCCATGGGCCCGAACTTAGGTTATTTGTGTCACATATAGTTTGTCCTCATTTCAACTCAAATGGTCATGGCATAATGCTTAACATGAGACTCTTCCATTCAATTTAAGCTGAAAGTTTGAAAAGAAATGAAAAGCAATTGGTTTGAGATAAGCATTCTATAGGTCAAAGTATCACATGCATACAATATAGAACCAATATGTAGGTTGGTTGAAATGGTTACTTCGTAAACATTTTTCTTTGAAAAATGAATTTGTTTGATTTGATTGGGTATAAAAGAGAGTTCAAATATAACTGGAATATGAACTAATTATATTAACGCCCATGTTTTATATCACTTTGTTTATGTTAAGCAGTTTTATATGACATTACTTTGATTTAAATAATGGATTCAAGATACATAATGATAATAGTATACTTGTGATTAATTTTATCCATTAATTCTCTGTTCATAGTTAGAAGAGAAAGAGCATTTCCTTATTGAATATATAACATATCTATGTTCAACTAGTTTAAAAAAATGGATAGAAACGATGGTGATTTTGGATGTTAATAGAAAGGGGAATTAATTGATGTCATTTGATGGTTATATAAGCTTCATCTCCCATTCACAAATAACACTTTTCATAAGTTAAGTTTTCCCTTTCCTCACCCATTAAAATTCCATTCCTCATTATTACTCTCATGTCTATACAATTAAAGAAAGTTGAAAGATATACAATCGGAATGTGTTTCTAACATGATGAAACAAGTACATAGCTTAATGATAAATTATGACTTGTGGGATGATTATGAAATAATATATTGAACAATTTCTCATCTCATACACTTTTATGGTTCATACTTTTAAAAGGAAATATTCAATAATTTGCATGCATGAAGATTTGAAATCTAGATTGCAAAAGTTCAATGAAGGAAGTCATATGTTAAAAAAAAAAGGATTGTTATATAGACTTATTCCCCCTCACCGGTTTCACTTTACATAAATTATTCTTTCAAATCTCTTTAATTAAAATTCGTTTTTCCATTTATGCTCTGTCTATATAATTAAAGTAAAATGCAGCATTAGGGATACATTTTGATATTATTAACATGATTAATTGGAGGCAGAATCAAATTATGTGAAATGATTTGGGAATGATTTTGGTTGATTGTTATCATGATGATATATATAGACATGGTTTGAAGTTGAAAGTATTTGACAAACTTCTTGTAATTTTCTATACATATATTAAGAAATGGTGGCTTGTCGATGACAAATTTAATGATTGGATGTTGAGAATGTTTGTATTGTTGTCCCTGTTTTCACTTTTACCTTTCACCTCCTGTTTGTGTTGCATGGTTTTGTTAGTTTCATAGCCAATTTAATCACGATGACAAATTGTATTAGATGTTTAATTTTACCGTATCTTATATTTCATGTTCTAATTTGACTGTGATGGATACATATGAGATTTTTTAGTCATGGTAGTAGCAGAGGGGGAAACAGAGGAAGAAGAGGGAGATTGCCTAACACATTTTGGCAACCTAGGGGACATAAAAAATTGAGGTTCTCTATTCACTTTGATGTTGATTCAGATGAATTTCAACAACTGATTCATATTGGACATTTAAATCTTGGTGGACAACATGCCTTACCTCAGCCCCAAGTACCTCCTAATGTTATCTTGCAACATCGCCCTAGTAATTTCAATGTTCTTGAATTCCATGTGCAGCCTCACAATGATGGATGTGGTGGTATACCTGCTAATCCTTCTTCTCGTGCCAATCAATGGCCCATTGACCCCTCTCCTCCTCCAATTCATATTGTTTCCACAAATGCATATTTTCCTTCTCCTTCGGTTCACCCAACATTACCAATTCAAATCGTTCTAGCAACTACCACTAATGCATCTATGCCTCCTCCTCCAAAAGATCACAAAACTACTCCTCATGGCTATCAAGTTGACAAAGGCAAGCAACCAATTACCTCTACTAGCATGGCTAAGTGCTCTTCCTTTGCTCACTCCAAGATGAAATCAACAAGCAATGATAAGAGAAACATAAGTGTTATGCATCCAAAAGTAGTCCAACTAGAAGAAAATAAGTCTTAGTATGAGGACTTGATTAGGGAAAGGGACTAATTTTTCAAAAAGAAATTCCTTGGGTTATTTTGATTTTGTTTATTTTGACATTTGACTATGGCACTATTTTGGACAGATGGCAGAATCATGATATTTATTTTTGAAACTTTAAAATATCATGTTAAATTATGGGAGATACAAGTGATATATGTCATGATATTTTTTTATGCATGTTTATGGTATGCTTTATGGTGTTGATTTTTACATTTGATTATATTATGGAGCGACAAGGAAAATCTAGAAATGATTATTGAAATAAAGGATGCATGATAGAGGGGGACTCCACCTGTTTAGTTATTATATTATTTATTAATTATTTTTATCATAAAATTACTTGTCCTATTTATTAACTAAAGTTATTTAACTTTAGTAACTAAAAGTAGTTCAACTACTTGGAGAACTACCTTTTAGAGAATAAAAGGAAGAAAAGAAGGGCAAGATGGGAAGGAAGAATTAGAGAGAAATACTTCTGATAAGGTTTTCTCTTGTTTCATATTAAGATTTCTGAATTTCATTCTTTCATTTTCCGAATTCTTTAAGAGCTGAATCCTCTTGTTGACAGTATGATCATTCTAAAGGTGGCAAAGAAGAAAAGAATAAGAAGCATAGACATTTGACATGCTTTAGAAGGTCATTCATTTATCTTGACAGTCTGTTTAGTTTCATTATAATTTCTGAATTAATTTTCAGTTATGATTAAGACTATTTTGCAGAGTCAAGACTTGATGAGCTTGTAGCTTGGTTGATCTAATACATTTTAGTCTTGGTATTTTTCTTTCAGACACCAATTGTCTTTGTATGATTGTTAAAATTCCATCCTAGACTTCTAAGTCTGATTTTGGTTTTTACCCTTGCAGGGGTTTGAAAAGAGATATTTGGGTGTAACTTAGAAAATTCATCAATAATAAAATCTGGTTTATTCTCAATTGGGACTCGTGTTACTAGTTTTTAGATTGTATGTATACTTTATTTTGTTCATTTTAATTTTATAAACATTCAAACATAAACTTTTTTTTTTTAGCAAAAACATATAACTTTATAATAACATCAGGCCCAAGAACATATTTCTTGAGGGATTATTGATAATTTTGAGCAAGCTATAAGCCCATGGTAACATTCCTGCCTATCTCACTCGAGCCTAGTGAGATTTGAAAATGCTTTTGTAAGGACTTTCCATTCCTCGCATCAACAAAGGTGACTTATGGAATATGATAGAGTGACTAGATTCATGTTTGAATATCAAAAAATAAAGTGACAAAGTGACACTTGGGCTCTCAAACTAAGTTATAAATAAAATAAAATAATTGCCTAAGGATTATAAAGAAAATAAAGCAATCACCTTGGATGTAATTGAAAGGAGGAGATAATAAAGGCAATTGAAGTTGATAATGACATGGAACATCATAAAAAATATCTCAAAAGGGGGGAAAATTGGTTTGAAACGATACGAAGAAAACACCATTTAATGGAGAATTTTGTGAATGTTCTTTTGAAACTTATGAAATTATGGAGACTTTTTGCACAAATATTTTGCAAAGTTCTAACCTAAGAATCACAATGTACTATTTTGGCCATAGTGCACTAATGTTCTATTGGTCAAAAAGTGCATTGTTGTGGTAGTTCACAATTCAAATGAACTTTTGTTGTGCTAAGTCGTTCTTGGTGGTGCAAATATTTCACGTCGATGCACTAGAAATGGTGCAACGTTTATATAAAGGATCATTAGAACTTGTACATCACATAGTATTGGGCACACATATATGATGATAAATGAACAAGTGCAAATTAGTTGGTACATTTAAAATAATAAGGAATGCTAGTGGATCAAGAGGGGAATCACAACAACCTACAAATAAAGCTAAAGAATAAACTAGGGAATCACATCAACCTTGTAAGGCCTTCTATTTCAGGGCCTCAATAAAATAATAAATATCTCCTAATTTCCTACTAAAATATCTACAAATTAGTTCCTGGTTTTCTTTCATGATTTTCTTATACCATGAATAAACAACAATAACATAATAACAATAACAACAACATAACAACAACATAATAACAACAAATCAACTAGTAAAATACATACCTCAGCCTATAGGTTGGTTGATTTAGCCCCTTTTTGTTAATTCATGTTCTTTCCCAAACTGCCCAAACTGAATATTTACATCCCAACCAACTAGGAACAACCTCTCTGACTCCCTAGCTCCAGGAATCCTTGTGGTTTCCTGGCCCTCGAGCCCAAAGTTCCCAGCAACAACAATGCCGTAGTAAAAGTTCCCCAAAACAATCTATGTCCTCCAATTTCCTCCTTCTTGTCCTCTCTTTCAAAATTTCTTCCTTCCCTTCTTCTTCCCCAATTTTTCCCAAAACAAAGACCCCTCTCCAAGTCCTCTCTCCTCTTCCTTATCCTCCTTTCTCGAATCACTCTCCCTCATTCAATTCTCCAACTGCCTTATCCCCTCATTAATTCCTCTAAAAGCCTTATCCCCTCATTAATTACTTCACCTACCTTTTTAATAATAAAATAATAAAAATACTCATTGAATTTATTTTAATAATTAATTAAATTTAAATTAACAACTATGATAAATAAATAATCAAATTGGGCTGTTACATACACCCACCCTTCAAGAAACTTTGTCTCGAAGTTAGACTAATTTACAATACAAGGGTAATGACACATGATTCACACATTCATATTAGATAAACAACACTATTACTTTAAAACAATTATACATATTAATGTACATGTGCAAGGCATGCATGTGTAGCTAGCACATACAAGACTCACACATGTACTAATGACAATAATTATCACACCTAAAGTAATTCTTGTATGCATCCAATCCAATCAACAAGACCATTCATTTCATAAAAGATAGTAAACCATTTAAAATGTTCACAAAATCCCTCAATTATAATAATTTAGCACAAGTAACATTCGCTTAGATAATTGTAGTCCAGTTAAGTAAATATAAACATACATATATAAATATTTTTCAAAAAGAGGAAATCAAGAAATTCTACTATAAGGTGAAAACTCCACACACTCTCAACTACTTCTAGTCATCCTTCCTCCCTAACCTACTTCCATCTTCCATCCCTATCCTTCCTCTGTTGGACTATCTTGGAGCATCAACTATATTGACCTAACTCTAGATAGAACCCGTAAGTAGAAGTATCAACCCTCTTGACCAAGCTTCCCTAGCAGGCAACTGGCAGTCATCATCACACGTCTAGGGGAGCGAGAGCTAACACCGTCCTCCCATGACTCTAGGTTTCATAGGATACATGGTGGGAAATGCCTCCACTCCTCCTAATAGAACTAGGGTCAACACCCTACTATGGACCATACCATGGCACCATGTTGCTGGGAATTTTGTCATCGTATATTTAGTTTCAGGTAGTCTTGCCAATTGAAAAACCTACACTTGTCCACATATCATAGCAATACATTTGAACCAACATAATTTCACATACAAAGATTCATACCATACTTTTTCCTGGTCGATGTTCATGACATCAACCTTTTATTATGATTGTCCTTTAGCTATTTCATAGCCCATTGACCTGCAAATTAGTCTATACCACAAACTCATACATATCTATGCATTACTATCATGTAAATGCATTTAATCACAATCTCAATTCGATCTCCACGTACCAACAACTTTAAATGCCAAAATTTCCAAGTTAGAAATAGATTGCATAATATCCATCATAATTCAAATAACGATAAACATTCATAGAATTGACATTAACATAGGTCCATATGTCTTAAAATTTCAAGTGTATCATTAATAGTTTCAAAATTAATAGAAAATAAAAGGTGTTTAGGCCTTAAGTAATTCTAGTTGTCTAAGTCAAAAGGTGGCATTACATACACCAACCTTCTAGAAACATATTCTCGAGGTGGTAAAAAAAGTGAGGTATGATCTCGTTGTAAGGTCTCTACATCCTTCCAAGTAGCAGATCCTAGGCTATACTTGTCCCACTGGACCTTAACTTGGTCTACCAGACGATTCCTGATCTGTTGGACCCTACGGTCCAACACGTGTAACGATTCGACCATGAGGGTTCTTGCGTCCGATACATGCAATTCCTTCCAATTCAGTTTATGAGATTCGTTAGTAGCATAGTGATGTAGAACATATACATGAAAAACATTATGAGTTTTATGCAAGTGGGGTGGAAGTATGAGACGATAGGCAATGGGTCCAATTCTCTCTTGGATTTTGAACAATCCTATAGATTGAGGCGACAACTTTGTCCCCTTCCTAAACTGAATGGTACTCTTATTAGGCCTGATATGAATGAAGACTTGATCTCCCACTTTCTAACTTCGGTTAGTCCTATGTGCATCGACATAAATTTTCTGTCTATCATGTGCTTCCTATAGTCGTTTCCTAATCTGAATCACATGTTCCTCCATCTCTGGAATCAATTGTGGCCCAACTGTCACTTAGTATTCTAACATTTCCCAACTCAATGGTGTCCTGCATGGCCTTCCATACAGAGCTTCATAGGGTGGCATTCCAATGGAGCTATGAAAACTATTATTGTAGGCGAACTCTACCAAAGGTAAATACTTCTCCCAATGGGTTTGATTATTCATAACATACATCCTAAGTATTTCTTCTATAACCTGGTTTACTCTCTCAGTTTTCCCATCTATTTTGGGATAATATGTTGTGCTTAAGTTCAACTGAGTTCCCAACGCTGGCTGTAAACTTGTCCAAAACCTAGATGTGAATCAGGAGTCCCTATCTGAAATGATTTTCTTGGGTAACCCGTGTAGACAAATGAACTCACTTATAAACATGTCTGCCACATCAGTGACATCATAAGTGTCTTTAACTGGAATAAAATGAGCACTCTTGGTCAACTTATCAACTATCACAAGAATGACATTGTGTCTGTGTGATGTGAGTGGAAATCCCACAACAAAATCCATATAAATGACTTCCCACTTGGACATAGGAACATCATGTGGTTGTAGGAGACCTGTCAGGTGGTGTTGGTCAACCCTCACTTGTTGAAACTCTAGGCACTTGGCGACGAAATGGACTACATCATGCTTCATGCCTACCCAGAAGAAAAGCTTCTTCATGTCTGCGTACATTTTCTTCACACCCAGATGGGCACAATAAAGTGCTCTATGGGCTTCCTTAAGTATGATGCTTAGAATATCCCCACCTTCGAGGACGTACGTCCTTCCTTGATATCCTAATAATCCATCTGCTTCCAGGCTATATCCTTCATACTTTGTATCTAATTTCCTCCCACTCTGGAGGGTTGAAGTAACCTTTAAATACCAACTATCTCCAAGAAGTTTCCCCAACACACTCTCCCTCAGATTAACATTAAGGGTACCAAGGAGAAGAAACGTGGTCTCCTACTCAAGGCATCTACGACCACATTCTCCTTTCCCTTAATCTACGAAATTCCAAAATTGTACTCACTCATAAACTCACTCCAACGCCTCTGCCTAGCATTGAGATCTCTTTAAGTGAAGATGCGTTAAGCTTTCATGGTATGTTTTGATCTCAAAGCTTCGCCCCACTAGATAATGCCTCCAAAGCTTAAGATCTAGCATTACAACCACCAACTCTAAATCATGAGTAGCGTAAATATCCTCATGTTGCTTCAACTTTCTTGACGCATATGCTATCACTCCCCCATCCTGCATTATAACGACCCCCAATCCTTGCTTTGAGGCATCTGTACAGATGGTGAAGTCTTTTTTGATATCCGACACTCGTAGAATTGACGCATTGGTTAGTAACCTCTTAATCTCAATGAATTTAGTATCACATTCCTCTATCCATTCATACCTGACCCCCTTGCGCTGCAAGGTGGTGATGGGTTTCGCTATCTTAGAGAACCATTCCACAAACCTCCGATAATAACCTGCTAGCCCCATGAAGCTTCTTACCTCATGAGCATTTTTCGGCACTGGCCATTCCATAATCGCCTTTACCTTTTCTGGGTCCACAGAGATTCCTTCACCGGAAATGATATGACCTAAATAGTGAATATCTTTCTGGAAGAAACAACACTTCGATAAATTGCCATAAATTTGTTCTCTCTAAGGCACAACAACACAACTCGCAAGTGATCTTCATGTTCTCTTTCATTCTTGGAATAGATGAGGATATCATCTAGAAATACCCGTACAAAGCGGTCTAAGTACTTTCAGAATACACCATTCATGAGGTTCATGAATACTACTGGCACATTGGTCAAACCAAAAGGTACTACAATGAACTCGTAATGCCCAAACCGATTTTGAAAGGCATTTTTAGGAATATCACCTTCCTTAATCCTTAACTTGTGATACCCTGATCGCAGATGAATTTTTGAGAAAAGTGATGCCCCTTTCATCTGATCAAAGAGATCATCTATCCATGAAATTGGGTACCTATTTTTCACGGTAGCATGGTTCAAGTCCCTGTAATATATACACAGTCGTAAGGAACCATCCTTTTTCTTGACAAAAATTACTGGTGCACCCCAAGGTGAGACACTAGGCCTTATTATCCCTAAGTCAAGTAGTTCCTTCAACTACATCTGCAACTCACAAAGTTTCAACACCGTCATCCTATACAGTGTCTTGGAAATTGGATCTGCACCGGGTTTTAACTCAATGGTAAAATCAAGCTCCATCTCATGAGGTAACCTAGACAAATATTTCGGAAAAACATCCTCAAACTTCGACAATACTGAATAATAATCCAAGGAGGGTCCTTTCCTTTCATTGACTGCTTCCACTACATACAATCGAAAAAATTTCCTCATGCAAAGTTTAACCTTCATGGCCATAGAGACACCTTCCTCCATACACCATGGATCTCTACTGACCTTCCTTCATCGTCAACAAAAAACACCCTTTTCGCGAAACAATCTACCATAGCTCGATGGGCTTCTAACTAGTCCATTGCAATTATTAGGTCATACGTCTGTAGAGTAGTGACGTACACCTTCAACCTAATATTACACACTCCTAGGTCTACTAGACAATTATCGACACTAGGTCCTACCAATTGTTTTTTCCCCGAAGCCATTTAGACTTGTTTAAAGTCATCGTGCTCGTAGGTTGCCAACCCACACTTTTCTAATGCACAAGGTGAAATGAAACTATCTGAAGCACTAGAATCATATAAAATATTAACATTGACATGATTTAGCATACCTGATGACTCCACCACAGTGGATTGATGCTCTTCCTGGCGGTTATTGACCGTTGTGTAAATCTGGTGGCCACTACTCGCTCATCCCATCAGGGCCTTTCCTTCTCTATGCACAAAGACTACTTTTGACTCTGGATAGTGACCTTGGTAATGGGGTCCTCCACACCCCTAACAAGTAACACAAGATGGAACATGTTTACTACCTTGTGATGGTCTCTAAAATAAGTTCCTTCCCTTGGAGCCCTTTCCCCTACTTGTTGCTCCCTGAGAAGGTTGTGGGCCTGCTTGAGTTGTTGTTGATGAGTGGGATGTTGCACTCATTGCCATTGAAATACCTGTTGTAACTACTCTAGCTGCGACTCTATTTCCATAAGGAGGTGGCCTAGATCTTCCTCCCCTGGAGAAAGTCCTAGGGGACTTCCCCACGAATCCAGGATGCTGTGGAATGGTTGACCTCATACCTTCGTTTAAGCTCATATTCTCCTTTGCGTAACGAGCATTTTCATTTGCTTCAACTATTGACGATGGTTTCCACATCCATACCATAGCCCTTATCTTAGGGTTTAATCCATACACAAAATGTTCTGCTTGTCATTGATCGGTATCCATGTACGATACATGCTTCACTAACTCCATGAATATGATCTTGTACCCTTCCATGGTCCCGTTTCCCTGAACTAGAGCATGAAATGCTTCTACCCATTGTTCCTCGCAGTATGCAGGCAAATATTTCCTCCAGAACCTTTCCTCAAAAAGCTCTCATGAGACGATGTCTGGGGTAAGGTGAAACTTCCTCTCCAGGTTACCCCACTAGTTCAAGGCATTGTCCCTCAACTGAAAGATCACTATCTTTGCCTTTGATGTGGAAGCATAGTCTCTTAAGGTGAAACATCATGTCATTCCTTCCAACCAGGCCTCTGCATGTTCATGTTCACGACCCCCAACAAACTCTAGGAGTTTGATCTTCTATAGTTCTCTGGTGATGTCCCCTAGTGGAGGTCCTCCCTTTGAGTCCCTCAACGCTTCAGGGTTACCCACTCCAAATGGTGGGGGTTCCACTTTGACATTTGTTGACTAGCGTCCTTTTAATTTCTCATTAATAGCCTCCAAGGAGCGCAAAATGAGAGCTAATTCAGGTGATGGTGGTGGAAACACCAATGTTGGTGGTCCTTGCGATGATGCCCCTTGGCCTCGATTTCCCCGAGTCCTAACCATATTGAATAAATGAATCTGCATCAACTAAATGCTTATCAGGGAAGAGTTTAAGGCATTCCACATTTTCTCAAACTTATACTTGCAAACATAGGGTTAGGCATAAGTTTTCTTTTTTACTTGTCTATAAACATACATTACTCCTATAAGGTAAGTGGCTTAGGTCAGGGTTAAAGCATCTAAGCTTGATGTCTTAGTAGGTATCTTACTATTTCTCCAGCATTGAGGGGTGCTTGCCAATCGTTCTAACTTACCTCTTTGGTGTGTGTTAAATATACCATTCCCCTATAAATTTTGGGTTTAAGTAATGTGATCACATAATTGTTGATTAAATCTATGCATTATCATAGGTTAAACCTACTACCATATGCTTGAACTAATCATTTTTTTTTTTTACATTATCAAAGTTTAATCACAATTTAAATCACTAAATTCAAACTAACTAACATATTATAACACATAATTATAGTACTAAGGTCATTATATATATATATATAACTTTATTTAAGATTTATCATTATCTTACAGTAAAACCCACTAAGGTTTGTTTGTCCTTAACTTCTACCTTCTGATACTTTCCATAATTAAACAATTATCCATTTTAGTTTCCTTCCTTTATTAATCATTATATATTTAATATTTCATAATAAACATAAAATAAACATGACAATTTCTTTATTTCTTTCTTTATTTTATATATATACAAAATAACATTATATATATAATATAATAAAATTTATAGATTTAGAAAACTAATATTTTTACTATAAAATAATGAAAATAATTTATATATCTATATATATATATATAAAACGATTATAATTATAATAATATTTTTTTTTTGTTTAAAGGGTGCATGGTTTTAGGGTTTGGGTGTGAAGTGGAGGGTGGGCAATGTGGGTTCTCACATGAGACCCACGTGTCACTCTCTCCCATTTCACATGGACGCGTTGAGCACAAACTAACCCACCACGTGGGCTCCTCCTTGAGACTTGGCGCTTGTGACCCATGTGAACACTGCCTCTAGTGTGACTCATTGTGTTGAGGTGTCGTGACTTGGATGGTTGAAAATTGGGCCTTGGGCCAATACATTTTGAAATATGCTCCCAAAACCCTACCCCTCACTCAAGCACTTTTCCATTATGCATCTTTGACCCCCCTGTCATTCATCTAATTTCGATCTACAAGTCGGCGATGCGTAGCGTATGGGCCTACGCCCTGTGGGATATTCTCCTCATGACTTGTGGGCTGGACCATGGCTTCCTCTGCCCGTGGGATTTTTTTATCTCAAACGCATAGTGCAAAGGCTCAAAACGTGGAATTCTCCCTTCATGGATTGGCGCGACGCTAGTTTTTCATGTTTAACACTTGGTCTCTACCTGGGCGCTAGCGTGGGCATTATCCTGTCGGAGCCAATTGATTTAGTCTTCAAAGAATCCATTAGCCTCGAGAACATGCCAGAGAATAAAAGACTAAACTCTGAGATTGGAGGCATGGGCGATCTTTAGCCAGAGAGTTAGCTCGAAAAATATAAAAGCATGCTTAGATTTCAGAGGGAAATAAGCCTTGTTGCGTTGGGCTCTCGAAACTGGAAGAGGACACATAGTTCAAAGACAATTCCCTTCATGGTCTGGGTGCTGGTCTTGGTGCGTAGAATATGAAAGAGAAGGGGAAGTGGAAGAGAAAGGAGAAGACATGCTTCAAGGTAACGCGGTTGGTGTTGTGAATGCGGTAAAAACTGTTGCTAATGTCTCGGGAAAGCGCACAACATTAGATTTTGTATCAACAAGGGTTGTGTTTAAGGGTCTACACAATCATGCTCAGCTACTACCGTTTACTGAAGCTAAAGCTAAATAATTTAAACAAAAATGGAGCAATGTACAGACTTTGGAGTTGGAAGCTTTTTTACGAAGGCTAGTTGTGTTGCAAGAAGAGTGTGAACTTTGTCTTGCAGAGATTAAAAGGAGTATAGGCAGGTACTAAGAATGCCATGTTCTATTACCAACATATATTTTGCAAGAGTTGGCCACTGCTAGTTGAAAATTTTTGGTGACCATACCGGCATCAACCCCTATCTAGATTTCGAGGTCTTTGGAACTAGGCGAGCACACAACTAGGCCTTTTGAAACTTTCTTGTAACTTTTTGTAATGATGATAGTTTTTCCTTATAAATGCTCTGCTTGTGACTAGGTTATTGACCTTAATTTCTTTCTTAGGGTGAAGTTTGACACACACCCTTGCTTTTTGAAACTTTCTTGAAACTTTTTGTAATGATGATAGTTTTTCTGTATAACTGCTCTGCATGTAACTAGGTTATTGCCCTTAATTTATTTCTTGGGGTGAAGTTTGATTATCTACGAAAACATTTATACTTCAAAAAGAACCTCTCCTATGTTTTCAGTGTTTCATTCTATTGGCTATAAAAGAATATTGAAGTTCTGTTATGACAAGATTTACACCCAGGCGTTTTGTTTTGGGAAATGATCTTAGTTTAACAATTATTGGTACTAAATGTTGCATATGCTATGTAACAGGTGCAATGTTTGGAAAAGCGGGACACAAAACATATGGACATGGGACTGGAAGAGGTGTGGCAGGGTATTTTCCCTGATGCACTCACCTTCTTCTCCAATACTTTTATGGGTAGTTTCCTTAGGGTTCCAGGGTCATTTCTCGGTTATTTCTAGTTTAATTAAGGGATGTAAATAAATGGTAGCTGCATGTCCAAGGTTCAGGTTGTGTTTTCCAGGGTTGTAGGTGGGTAATCCCTAGGTTTCAGTTTTGAAACCAAGCTCTGATACCATTTGTAAGGCCTTCTATTTCAATGAATCAATAAAATAATAAATATCTCCTAATCTCCTATGAAATAATTGCAAATTAGTTCATGGTTTTCTTTCATGATTTTCTTATACCAAGAATAAACAACAATAACATAACAACAAAAACAACAACAACATAATAAAAACAAATCAACTAGTAAAATACATACCTCAGCCCACAGGTTGGTTGATTTAGCCCCTTTTTGTTTGTTCATGTTCTTTCCCAAACTGCCCAAATTGAGTATTTACCTCCCAGCCAAATAGGAACAACCTCTCCAGCTCCCTAGCTCCAGGAATCCTTGTGGTTTCCTGGCCCCCGAGCCTAAAGTTCCTAGCAACAACAATGCCCCAGTAAAAGTTCCCCAAAACAATCTCTATCCTCTAATTTCCTCCTTCTTCCCCTCTCTTTCAAAATTTCTTCCTTGCCTTCTTGTTCCCCAATTTTTCCCAAAACAAAGACCCCTCTCCAAGTCCTCTCCCCTCTTCCTTATCCTCCTGTCTCGAATCCCTCTCCCTCATTCAATTCTCCAACTGCCTTATCCCCTCATTAATTACTTCACCTATGTTTTTAATAATAAAATAATAAAAATACTCATTGACTTTATTTTGATAATTAATTAAATTTAAATTAACAACTATAATAAATAAATAATCAAATTGAGTTGTTACAAACCTGCAAATAAAACTAAAAAAACTTTTTTTTAGCTTTTACAAAAACAATTCACTTTTAGTGCTCTTTCTCTACTTTGAAGCATTAACACACCTTCATACCCTAAATCTTTCCTACTTCCCCACGTCTAATATATTGTCCATCCATCATTGTTGTTCTTTGTCCAATATATTAAGGTTTTTGAATTCCCTCTTTAAAACCATAATTATTATTTTAATCTACGTTTGATGCCATGGAGCCTTAGGAGTAAGCAATGGACTAGGTACCCTTTTAAAATGTTTTTATTTTAGTTGTTTTTATTTTTATTTGCATTTACTTTTCAAAAATTATAGTGTATATGAAGTTCATGGTCAACAAAACATAACAATGTGAACCTTATCTCAATGCATTGAATATATATGTTGCACCAATAGATACTCAAAGCACTATAGGATGTGCCATCGATATATTAACACATTACATGCTCTCCATAGAAAATGCTTTTTGGTGTATCCAAGTATTATTGAGCCAACAATACCACAATGTACTATTGACATGGCAATGGCATTGAAACATTTTGCCACATCAATGGTACACAATTTTACCAATGGAACATTATGACTACAAGAAGGGTAAATTATGGCTTATGCATGAGAACAAATTATGCACTCATTCACTAATTGCACACTACACTAGTGTCCCAACCATGAACACAAACAACATATAATACATAAGTAATGGTTGAATGCACCACGAGTTTATAGGGACAACTAATTTTTTTATTATCTTTTATAGAAATAGCTCAATAGTACACATATGGTCCAAGGTGCATCGCTCCCATGATAGACAAAATATGTGTGCCTACAACCTTGTAATGCAGTCACCACTTACATGTTCATTACACAATGGAATGGACCTAAGATAACACATTGCATGGTATCATTATGGGCAAGAATACCTACTCTAGTATGCTTTACCAGAAGGGAAGGAAGGTAATCCTTACAATATGCTTGACCCTGAGATAGTATAGTAAACCATTAGTTACTAGTGATGACACACTCAATATTATGTAGCACATAGATGCATTGTTCAATTTAAAACCGATGAAGGCACTCCAGTGCCCTCTATAGAGAGAATTCATCAATAACATACCATCGCATCATTCTTCTAATACAATAATAAACAAGGCTACATGGTAGCAAATACCTGCCGAAGTTTGAATACATGAAAACAATGCAAGAGAGTAATTCATAGTAAGAAATTAAAATGTTTTAAAAGTAGTATAGATAATATATTGCTAATGATATCTACAATTATATTCACATAGTAAGATATGAATATAAAATAAAAATGTTATTTAAATAAATTTGTAGTAAAAATATGAAATTTGTAGATTATTCAAACTTTAAATTTAATTTTATTTTGATTTAAAATGAAGTTATAAATATTTATTTTGTCAATAGTAAGCTTTTTTTAATGAAACATTAAAAGTTTTTTCCACTCAAGTGCATGGATTGCAGGACGCAGTTACGTAACTTGCTAAGCCTAGCTTAGACTGGCAGTATGTTTTTTAATAAAACATGAAACATTATTTTTTTTTTTATTACTCTCGAGAGTGTGCAGTAAATGTGCAATAATACCTCAATTTTATTTGCCAATAACATAACAAATAAATAAATATAAGTATTTAAAAAAATAATAAAATTTAATATTTAATCTAAAACTATAGAAAAACTCAACACATTTTTGGTAAACAAAAGAAAATAAATAATATTTTATTA
>SNQJ01S0094169.1:18665-34854 GCA_010110895.2 Picea sitchensis
AGGAAACTGCCGGCTGAAGATTCCACTTGGGAAGATGAGTCTTTTATACAGAAGCATCCAGAGTTACTCAAGCGTTGCAGACAACACTTGTCTCAAGGGGAGGGGCATGCTAATCCCTCAATAGTGGCCCATTACCCCTTAATTGGGGCATATTATATTAGTAATGTTATTTTATTTATGTCAGCTTTAGGCCATTAGTTGTAATTATACCTCCTAGTATCCTATATATACCAAGGAGACATTTTCATTTTGAATCATCTTGTAATTGTACATTTATGTGGGCATAAGGAGGTTTCCCCCTGGAAGAGGCTTATTATATGAATTTATCTATTTTTCAAGGCATTGAGTACTTATTCTGAGGTTTTTCTATGCTATATTGATATTTGGTTCTTAACAATTTCAGATCTAAGCATGAGAAGAATGAAACTCTGCCCAATTTCACTTCCCCTCCTTGCCCAAGATTTTGCTGCCTTTTGTGAGATATTGCCTCAAGATCCCCTCATCAACCCCTTCTTCCTCCATTCAACCCATTCCCTTCCATTGAGGTGATCATAAGGTTGAGAGAAGAAGTCCATTCAAGGTGCACTTGGAGCATGGTAAAGAGGAGCCCGAACTAGGTTCGTGGAATGGTGGACCACATAGATTGTAAGTTGTAATCTGTGTATGATGAATACAAGAATTGCACTTTCCTATCCCAAATGATGGTGTTTTGTGTATTTTGATTGATTTATACTTAAAATTTAATATCTAACCCTAACTCATGAATATAATAGCATGCTTGTAGTCCTTGTTTGCCTATCTTTGGATGCAGGTCATCGTTGGGAGGAGACGTGCAGTCATTGGAACTACCAAGCTTGAGGAGATCATTATCAAACATGGGATCAAATGTATAGTTACCTGATCTCTTCTCTTATTTGATTTCTTTACATTAGTTTCAGTATGTTTGGGGTAGATTAAAATAGATTAACTTTTAGACGATTATTCACTCTGTCTACATCTTAAACCTTGGTGTAGTTAAAGGGGGGTTTTTCCCGCTAGAGAAACTGACGACCATACTGGGGATTTGTTAAGCCCTAAATAGTGGCACATTACCCCTTAATTGGGGAATATTACATTAGTAATGTTATTTTATTTATGTCAGCTTGGGTCCATTATTTGTAATTGTACCTCCTATTCTCCTATATATACCAATGAGACATTTTCATTTGGGATCATCTACTTGAACATTTATGTGGTGTAAAAGGAGGTTGCCCCCTTGAAGAGGCTTATTATCTAAAATTATCTCTTTTTAAAGGCATTGAGTACTTATTCTGAGGTTTTTATATGCCATATTGATATTTGGTTCTTAACATATGGTATCAGAGCTCAAGGTCTTGGGGTTTCCCTTCTACATCTGAGACACCTTGGAATTTTCGCTATAATTTGTTTTCTACGAGGTTTCAGAAGGAACCCCTTGGAGGATATTTAGTAGATGGATCAAGGTACGTTGGGTAAAACTTTCAGCTCCTGCAGCTCCCGAGGCCTTATACTTTCAAAGATATAGCTTGTGTAAGATAGGGTTCTGGAATCATCCTGAATTGAGTCATTACGTAATTTTCACTATAAATTTTTTTTATGTAACGTTTCAAACCTTGAAATCTGGAGGTTATTCACATAAATTAGTAAGGTATCTTTGATAAAAATTTCAGCTTTTGGGTCATCTTACATTTGTAGATACACCCTGTGGAAGATAGGGTATCTGACTAGTCCTATTGACTAGTATCAAGAACGTGTTCCAGGTAAAACAATCATAAATTGTTCCTAGAGTATCCAAATTGAGTGAGTCCAGTTGCATTGGATAGTGGACAGTCCATAGTATATCTGGTACAAGTTTCAGAATTTATATCAATTATTTTGTAAGATTATTGTAAGTTACATAGATCCTATCTTCACTTGACATTTTTGGACATAATTATTTTCTTGTTTGGGTACTCAATTGGCTCATAGCTCATCAATCCTCAATGTCCTCAATCTGATGGACAAACCAAGATAGTGAACAAATTTTTGGAAGGCTACCTTCATTGCTTTGTCTCTGATAAACAAACATAATGGTTCAAATGGTTACCCTTGGCATAATGGTGGCATAACACTTCCTTTCATACTGCAACAAAAATGACAACATTTATGGCACTCTATGGATACCACCCTCCTTCCATCACTTCTTCTCTAAAATAAAAATCCAAGGTTCAAGCAGTTGAAGATCACATCGAGCATGAACAACAAGTTCTCCAAATCTTAAAGGACAACCTGACCATGTCACATAATCACATGAAACAACAAGCAAATCAACATCGTAGTGAAATAAGTTTTGAAGTAGGGGATTGGGTGTTTTTAAGACTACAACCATACAATAGATGTCCCTCAAGCAAGCCAAGAAGGATAATAATATATCACCAAAGTACTATGGTCCTTGTAAGATGTATCAAAATATGGGTACTATGGCATAGAAATTGGAGTTGTTTGCATCCTCACAAGTACACCCAATTTTCCATGTTTCATGCTTGAAGAAGGTTATAGGTGACAAGATCCCAGTTCAAACTATATTTCGAGGACTTGACGAGGAAGGAAAAATCATATTGGAGCCTGAAGCCACCACTGACACAAGAATTCGCCAGCTGAGGAATAGATCCATTTCAGAGTATCTCATTAAGTGGAGGAAACTTCCTGCTGAAGATTCCACTTGGGAAGATGAGTCTTTTATACAGAAGCATCTAGAATTACTCAAGCGTTGTAGACAAAACTTGTCTGAAGGGGAGGAACATGTTAATCCCTAAATGGTGGCACATTTCCTCTTAATTGGGGAATATTACATTAGTAATGTTATTTTATTTATGTAAGCTTGGGTCCATTAGTTGTAATTGTACCTCCTAGTCTCCTATATATAACAAGGAGACATTTTCATTTGGAATTATCGTGTACTTGAATATTTATGTGGTGTAAAAGGAGGTTTCCACCTCGAAGAGGCTTATTATCTGAAATTCCCTCTTTTCAAGGTGTTGAGTACTTATTCTAAGGTTTTTCTATGCTATATTGATATTTGGTTCTTAACAGGATTGCCTCTAGGGTTTTTAAGAGGATTTTGGGTTGTTTGATTGGTTTATTTTCCTTTCAAGTTTCTTTCAAGTTTTTCGAGTCTGTCAAGGGATTCTAGTCATCTCTAGGGTACATACTAGTTGTACCTTCCATGTAATATACAAAGGTATACACACCCTATCTTGGGTCAGCTCGCGTACATACACGCTCTGCTCAGTAAACAACCCGCGTACATACACAAGCTACTTATGCAACAACGCGCGTCTCTGTTTCATGAAAGTTTTTGAAAAAGAGGGATTTTTCCTCTTTCTTGATTGAAGTTCACGCTTCTTAGGGATTTATGAGATCAATTTAGAGTGTTTGTTTGTGGCCATAGCCTGAGTATAGTTTTCAGTTTACTTGTTTTCTTAGTCTTCTTGTGTTTACCCTAAAAAGGTTTTAAGCGAGTTGTTGAGTTGTAGATCTGCCTTCTTGGTTTCTTGATTGAATCCCTGCGATCCATAGTGGGCTAAAGGTCTTTTCCAGTCTTGTTTTAGTTTTATTTTTATCCTTTTACTTGCTTTGAAAAAAGAAAAATATTTACTTCAGTTTTTCTCTTTAAAGCGGTACAAAAAAAAAAAGATTTTCATTTCATCTTGGTAAAATAGTTAAAGTTGATTATTTGCAAAAAGGAAAAAGCGTCTTTATTGTCAAGTTTGTTTTGATTTATTGAAACATAAGTAGCTTGTGGTCAAGCGAAAACAAGTTTTAGGTTTTCTTTACAAGATCTTGAAATGTTAGTTAAGAAAAGTTGAGTTTACAAAGAGTTAGTTACAAAGCTTTGCTTTTAAATTTGAAGTAATTTTGCTTTCAAGTGCTTTAATTTTCTCCTCCTTTTCGTCTCTTTATAACACTATTAGTTTCACTACGGTACCTTGTGAGTAAATCAAGCCTTTAAAAATAATTCTAAATATAAAATACACTAGAATTTTCTGTTTGTAGGGTTCACAAACTAGTTTAGGGCTTTAGGGCCTTGAATTAGGTTTGGAGAGGAAAGTCTTCAAGGCCGTTAAATCAAACATTAGAGTCTGAGTTAGGGAGTGCTTAAGTCCAACGTCGTAAAAGTTATCCGGGACCCCTCTCTAACGCATGGGATAAACATGAGGTTGCATGAGAAAAGGAAGCAGAGATAACCCTTCCATAGCTGGACTGAACGTAGTGGGGAACACATATTGAGGGTTTGTTTTGGGAATAATACTGTCTACATTTTCCTACAAAGATTCGTGGACCTCAAATCCGTTCGATATTCTCTGTTGTCTTCTGAACCATTTGTTTTCGATACCCTTGATAGGCTTCATACTTCTTATTATTCTCATTATGATCTTCCCGACTGTCGACTGTACCCGCCTCGTGACTGACTGCGAGCTGGAAACCTAGTTTCCCATATTATAGGGAATTACAAGGGTGACTGTCGGGGTATACAATGGTACTTGGGGTAGACGCTAGATCGTGCTTCAAAGAGTATATTCGGAGGGTTCTTCCGTGTTTGAGTTTCACTTACACCGGTTAGTTTCTCTATTGGTGATTGGTGTAACTATCCTTCCTACTAGATAGTCGATTGCTTGATTTGTCTTTAGAATTTTTTTTACTGTGTGCTTGGTGTTTCAAATGCTAGTTAAGCCTTACTATGTCAGTTGATCATTTCACAAAGTGGAAGATCAACAACTCTGCCGGTCGTAAAGGCTTCAAGGCCTGTCGCCGGTTACATTGGAGCTACCTCCGCCACCATTACGGTGAGGACTTAACCAAGAAGGGTCATTCAAAGCTACTGGGCCACAGGAACCTGTTCCCGAGCCTGGTCTAGTAGGAGACAATTTGACTCCATAGGAACCTACCATTTATGACCTTGAGGAAGAATCTCTCATCGCAACCAACCCTTCGATTACTGACTTGTTGACGCCGATCTTGATTCAGGTTGTCCCTCCTGATGTGACACCTTCTGAGTGCCAGCTAGTCCTACAAGAAACAATGGAAGTAAATGCTGCTAGTTCGTCTGAGATTTCTCATACTTCCATTACGAGTACTACCGTAGGGGTCATCTTACCTCCTCTCCCACCTTTGCCACTCTGGACCACAATGGTCTTGAATCCCTAAACTTCATGTAGTGGTTCGATATCGTTATTAGCTTTGACCACCAATCTGTTTACTTAGAGTGCGACGGGCCCTCCCATCTCATATGGGATGCCAAAGTTTGATTCAAACTCAGTTTTTACGTAAAATACCTTACATACCATGGGTCTAGGGGCAGGGTTATCAAACACTCCCATACAAGGGTCAACCATGGGTGCTTCTGTCCATTTTAATGCTATCTCTTATGGTGGGGGTCATTTACCTCCTCCGTCCCCCTCGCTTGGTGGTGCTTTTCAGCAACCAATCGGGCCAAACGCTAACTATAACTTGTTTGGTGGAGGTAGTTTAGGACCTTCGTCTTATACAATGCTAGTGGGATCTATTCCTTTCTCTTTGTTCGACGTGTTTGGGAACAATGCTTTTTCTTCGGCTTCCATCTCAACTGGGGGAAACCCCATTTTTTAGCAACAGAACCCGGTGCAAGGTATTATTCCTTCACAGGGAGCGACGACTAGAGTTTTCTCCACACAGGATCTTTGGAATCCTTAGCAGGGATTAGTTCCCTTGCAAGGGATGTCAGTAGGGGGAAAACCTTTCCATGCTCAATGGAAGCCCGGGCAGGGCTCTGTACCCATGCTTGTCGAATCGGCTAGGGGCATCCCCTTCCAAAATACTTGGAACACACTGTAGGGAGCAATCCCTACACAAGCTATGTCGTCCAATTACGGGAGTCACCCGATGATACCCCAAAAAATGCAGTTACCCTATGCTGGTCAAGGCCACAGATTTTACCAAAACCCTGGCTAACAGTCCAACATTTTTTGGAAACCCGGTGCCAGTCAAACTCTAGGACCCTCTTTTCCCATGAATAGTTCACAACAAAAACTACCGTTTCTGGCAACGCTACATTTGCTAGACTTGTCGAGATTACTGAACGAACCAATTTGTCATGATCCATGTTGGCTCCCCATGCCGACTAAGTTTCCCTCGGATATTTCAAAATTTGAAGGCAAGCCTGGAGAGGATGCAAGTGATCATGTGATGACTTTTCATTTATGGTGCTCGCCAAACTCACTGAAGGACGACTCCGTCCAGTTGCACCTTTTTCAATGCACTCTTATATGGGTGCTGCAAAATGGTATATTGAGCTTGACCACTCGAGGTACTCTTACTTAAACGACTTGGCGATGGTCTTCTTGAACCATTTCCAGTTACTTGTGAGATACGATGCTGACACTGAATTGCTGGCCAACTTTGATCAAACCAAGGTCGACCATATCTATGATCATATCCGAGAATGGAAGTGTCGAAAGAGCTTAATTAAGGTCTAGGTCCCTCCTACTTTCTTGCTTGAGTGGTTCCTAAAGACTTTGGTGCCCTGCATATCCAAGGACAGAGCGACTTCCTGAGTGTTTTCAGAAGAGGAGGCGATTATGAGAGCACAACATCTTGAACTGATCTACTCTCAATCCGACATGATCTATGAGATTTTTCTAGATGTGCCACTGTCTACTCTCAATAAGTCCAAGCAAAAGTCTAGACCCCATGCCGACGATATTATGGGCTCAGTGCAAAACAAGTCCACAAACCTGTTGTCGAAATAGTTGGAACAATTGTCGATACAACAGACTGTGGCCAACCAGACTTTGAGTTTGGATATTCCCCCTATCTAGATATTGGACATACAAAGTGTGCAGTCAACAAACCCTAAGGCTAACCAACAACCTGAGGGAAATAAGAAACAATGGAACAAGAAGGTTAAAGGGGATAAAAAGGCTACTAATAATGCTGGCAGGGGCAAAACAGAGAAGAAGAAGTTAAAGTATCCATGTTATCTTTGCATGGAATACCACCTGATTCATCTATTCCCTCGGCTCTCAAAAGCTCAAAAGATATTGGTGCAACAACAACCTGATGTGTTGATGAACCCTTTTCCATCAGGGCAAAACATGGCTCAAGCTTCAACATCCTCGAGCACGACAGGGGGCAGCCATGGACTCCCCGTGCCTACCAATAACAACCCGGGCACAAATATTTACATGATGAATACCGAGGTTAATATAGTGACTAGGGCTCAAGATTACAGAATGCGAGAACCTGTCAAGAAGGGAAAAGAAGCCATGAACCCACTAACTCCTCTCCAGATTGAGAAGGTGGCAGGAAAAATGATGATTCACATCCCAAAAGGTGCGTTTAAGAAGGATTCTCATAATCCAAACATGAGGGTTGCCCATAACTACCCTGTTGTGGAATATTTGGCACAAACCCCTTGCGTGATATCTGCTTTGGAAGTCCTCCAAAGTTTCCCTTTGTGGAGAAAATCTCTGTTATCCGCCTTGGGATCGACAGAGACTTGTAACCTGGGAACGATCGTTTTTTATCCAATCGAATTAAAACCCCGTCTTCCTTACCATGTTGCGTTTCAAATAGTAGTGACTTATACCACAAAATCGTTCACTTAGAACATTTTCTGTATAGTGGTTGACGAGGATGCCTCGACTTGCGTGATGTCATTGGCATGTTGGAAGGCCATAGGTCAGCTCGGTTTGTCTTCATCCTCTACATTGCGTACGATGTTTGACGATTGGTAATTCATACCACATGGAATCATTCCTTATTTCCCCATGCAGTTGGGAGGAAAAACCATGTGTGTCGAAGTTGAAGTGGCCGATACGCCTCTCGACTATAACCTATTATTAGGAAGGAGTTGGACATATGCGATGCATGTAGTGGTTGCTAAGATTTTTCTGGTCCTGTGTTTTCCACACGAGGGCCGGATTGTGGCCATTGACCAGTTGTCCTTCTCCCATCCTAACCCTTCATTGAGGGCTTCCACGGTCCCAATGATTGATAGTCCGCAGCCCGACACTGTCAACATAGGTGTTGGTTTGTTTCCATCATTGATGGGAACTTTCAATTACCCGCCACCTTCTGGTGATTTCAAGCTTATATAGGTTGTTCCCGACCAGCCTAGGGCTGCAATTCTACAAGTGTCGTTGTTTCTAATGAGCTACTTTAACGATATGTATAATTTACCTTCCCCATCGAATTCAATGGAAGGGACAGGGCATCCTGGCATGGCCATGCCCTTGTCCGCGACTGAGGTTGCGTACAAAATTGTCCAGCAGACTTCTGTTGGACATATTTTCATTAATGTCAACAGTTGATGTGATGATTTGTTGTTATGATGAAATCATTGTGATTTACCATATATGAGATTGTCATTGATTTCAATAGTATATCAGTTAGCAGAAAATGTCAAACAATATGCAGATATAGGAAGCGTAAGCTCAGGAGGAGGAGCGAACAGTATACAGAGAGAAAAGAGCTTGGAAGGAAGCTTAAGCTCAGGAGGAGGAGAGAACAATATGCAGATATCAAAGCTTGGGAGTAAAAGCGTAAGCAGAGGGTGAGAAGCCTCAACAACTATTCAATAAAGAAATTGACTGTATTGATCATCTCGTATTACAGATGTTGGTCATATGAGTGACCGTGGTATTGAGGACCATTGGATCTGCAAGCCAAATCAACAACAGGGATAGATTGCAGAGATCAGAAGGAGAATTAAACGACTCTCTAGTTCCAATCCCGCAATTGGTCCATATCATCATATCTCATAGACTCGAATACCGACAACTGTGGTTGATCCAACAAACGATCAGATGAATTCATATTGAGTTGTGACCGTCAAATGCGCAATCACCAGATCAACGACAAGTATATATTTGCAGAAATTGAAAGGAGAATTAAATATCATGCTATTTCCAATCCTGCAATTAATCAGGACCTTCATATATTATAGCCTTGAAGATCGACGATTGTGGTTTACTCACCAAGAACGAACAACCTCAAATTGTGGAGTTTGGGTGATGAGTTAAATCACTCGCAAGTTGTGGTTCAGCAATCATCCTTGATCGTGTATCTTCTTTGAGAGTCTTCACGACTGTTGGATCACTTTAAGTGGAAGGATAGGATAAGCAGGGAAAAAGGCTTGAGAATTAGATTATCCGAATACTCGTCAGCTGTCGAATCATTTTCTAGTGGAAGGATAGAATAAGCGAGGTAAAATATCTGAGATCTAATTTATGCAAATTTTCGTCAGTTGTTGGATCATTCTAAGTGGAAGGACATGATAAGATAGAAGGGAAGCACCGTAGATAGATCGAGCCATTGATATGAGAACATGATCGATGAACAACATTTAGTTCAGGTCTAAAGATATGAGGAGGTTACACTCCGAAAAAATCTCACTTCAAGATTTTTCAGATTGAGATTTGAAAGATCTGAAGCTCAGAGAGATGGAAATCCAAAATGACTAAGGACCATCGAATTTGGAGGACATACGATGACTGTTGGATCAGGGTTGTTGGTCAGCAGACCATGTCAACAAGGACATGTGGAAGACCACATCAGCAAACCACATCTACAAGGACATGTGGCAGACCACGTCAACAAGGACATGTGGTAGACCGTGTCATCAAACCATGCCAACAAATAAACATGGCATAATCAGATGATGACAAGTGTCAATAGGAAATTGGCCCATTCCATGTCAACACGTGATGTCAATAAGTTACGTCACTCCGGGAGATTTACTTCGGGATTTTTCACCACCAACAAATGTTAAAAGTCCCAAAGTCTCGAAGGACGAAGGTTCGAAGTCACTCTCAGCCGTCGATCTAAGATACATCGGGAGTTAGGAAAACCGTTAAATCTAGGAGAAGAACATGTGCCACATGAGGAGATCCACGTCAGCAAGACTACGTCAGCAAGGACACATGGCACATTCAGATAATGACAAGTGTCAATTTGAATCGACATTTCAGGTACATGAAAATCAAGAATCTGAGTGACACACGACAACAACTCAACTCGTGACATGTCATCAAGTGATTAAGCAAGTTACATCACTACAAGATTTTTTACTTCAGGAGTTTTACCACCGACACTTGCCCAAAGTCCCAAAGTCCCGAATGCCTGAGTCCCGAAGTGGACACGAGACATCCGATCTGATGATCACTTCGAGAGCATTCTCGACCTTCGATCTACTACAGTGGAAGGATAGTGTAAGTGGAAGTATTAATTGATAGCAAGAGGTCTCCATTACTTATGACTTACTCAAAAGGTGATCACTCTGGAGGAAAATGGAGCAACATTTATTTGAAACCTCTGAAGTCCTTGAATGCCGAAGTCTCGAAGTGGACATGGGTTGTCCTATTTGGAGAATAATTTGGGTGCACTCTCAATCGTTGATCAAAATACAGTGGAAGGATAGCGTAAGTATAATAGCCTAAGTCCCGAAGTGAATGTTAGCCATTCATCTCAATTCTTGATTAAGTCATGGCCGTCAGATTAAGCAATGACATGATAGATGTAAGGATCGAATACGACCATTGATACAATTTTGTGATATAAATGAGAACTGTCCAATCTGTTCGAAAAAATCTTCTTCGAGAGATTTGAAAGGTTGCGAAGTCCCGAAGACCTGAAGGGCGAAGTCTCGTAGTCCCGACAATCGTCCATCTCATCGAGAGATTGAATTGTGACCGTTTAATTGATAAGCGCTCGTCTCGCCTAATGTATGAATAATGCCATTAGTCATATGGAAAAGAGATTTAAAAGGAAAAATGTAATGCGTCACTTAAATTGATAAGCCTGAGGTTCTACGCCAATGATCATATGAACATGGTTTGAAGGAAGCGCCAATTTAAGTAATCAGAGAGATGAAGGAAATCAATCCATACCTATGATCGATTTATGATAGTAAAGGGGATGCCAGGTGTAAAGTTGAAGACCCATAATGATGATCTCAGGTGGTCCCAAAAGTTGTTGTAAATGAACAAGTTAGTTATAACTTGCTGCACAAGTCGGCCCAATAACTTAAACAAGTTTTGAGCATAATAAACTATAAATACAACCATGATTGGTTCACTAGATGGTGTGCTTGGGGAAGCATACGAGCTTGTGGGAAATATAGGCTCGCTGAGAAAGAGTAGCCTGTAGAGAAGAATGAAGGGGATGCAGACCTGAGGTTCATGCGAATATCAGAGGGAAGAAGAAGTGAAGAAGGCACATATATCATAGGAAAGATAAAGTGAAGAAGGCATGAATTTCAGACAAAAGATGAAGTACGGTGATGAGAATTTATGGTATACCTCTGATCATGAAATAGAGTTGATTCAATAATGGATCATTTCTACTAGATTTGAATTACTATATCAACTCTAGTTGGTTAGACTGCGTTCTATGAGCAAGCCGGGTCTTGTGGCAAGCTGGGCCTTGCTTGAGAGTTGGTGCTCTCCGAGGAGTTGGTGCTCCTTACTTCAGTTGGTGTTGATACAAAACAATTGGTGCTGGGAAAATTCATATTACTATATTCACATATATATACATATCAATTATAAAAAATCTTACACAAACATTCAATATCTCTTGTGTCCATTGTGATTATGATTTGATTGTTCTTAATCTGTACAATTATGTTTTAGCTACTAACTTGCAAGAAGAAAAGTTATAAAAGTCCACACACTAATTCACCCCCCCTTCTTAGTGTGGGTGATATGTTCAACAATTGGTATCAGAGCGGGTTCATTCAACACAGTTTAAACACTGGAAGGTAGATTATGAAAAAATGGGTGGATAGATGGCTCTCTCCGCAATTGAAGCTCCCTTATTTGATGGAATAGATTATTCCTCATGGAGAGAAAATATGAAGCAATATTTGAAGTCAAAAGGATCTGAAGTTTGGAATTCAGTAATAAGCAAGCCAGATGATTTAAATACATCAAAGAATCTATCCAAGATTACAGTCCAAAGAAGATCAAGGAAGAACAATGAAGTGGCATTGAAGATTCTTCTCAATGGATTATCATATACAATCAAGGAAAGCATAGGACTACGCACATCCACCAAGGACTTATGGATGAAGTTAGAAGAGGTGTATCAAATCAAAAGACAAGACACATAAGCCATTCCTATCAAGGATGAAGAGGAAGACTCAACCATCAATAAAGGTAAAGACTCTCCACAATATTTCGATTACAATATTGTTGATATTGAATCCTCCCCTGCAAGTAAAGAAGAAGACTCAGATACAATAAAAGAATGTTCTTTTAGCATTTATCCCATGGAAGAAGTAGAAGAAGAACTATCAAATACCAAACAAAAGGTTGACTGGAGTCTCTGTGAATACCGCTATGACCATAATGATTCAGACTATAGCTATCTTCATGACTACACTAAAGAATTTATTGAAAAGAGTCAAAAGCATATCTTGAAAATAAAGGAAATGCTCAAGGACAATGAAAATATAATATATGATCAGGATAATCAGTTAGAAGAAAAAGAAGAGGAGATCGAGAAGCTGAAGAAAAAAATTAGTCAAGTAAAAGAAAAGAAGAAGGAAGATGATGAGCTTAGCAATCAGAAGCATATCCTGGAAATAAAAGAAAAGCTCAAAGACAATGAAGAAATCATATCTGAGAAAAAGATTCAGTTAGAAAACAAAGAAGAAGAGATCAAAATATTGAAAACAAAAGTTACTAGTCTAACAAAAGAAAAGGAAGAGGAGATCGACAGTCTGAAAAACGAAATCAGTCAAGCAAAAGAAGAAAAGAAGGAAGATGATGAACCGAGCAAAAACCTTGCAGAACTAAAAGAACTAAGGGAAAGCTATGTCAATCTTAAAATCCAACTTGAAGAAGCCAAAAGAAGGGAGGAGGTAGTGAGGAACCAATTGAAGAAAAAGGAAGAATCATGTCATAAGCTGGAAGCAGAAGTTGTGAATCTTAGAAATAAGGTTGAGAAGTAAAACACCCAAATCAAGTTCTTGAAGAACTCCATGACCCTGGATGAGATCTCGGATAGTCAGAGATCACCAAATGAAAAATCTGGTCTTGGATACAATAAGGAAGAAATCAGTACTCCTAATAAGCCTGATGTAGGTCCTTCATTTGTAAAAGGTTAAAATAGGTCTGACACAGGTCCTTCATTTGTAAAGGATGAAGATAGGTTTGACACAACTCCTTCATTTGTAATAAGTGAAAGTAGGTATGACTCAGTTTCTTCATGTTCAATAAATAAAAGAAACACTACAAAATTTAGAAGATCAGATCAAGGAAGACATCCACAAGCTACTCATATACCTCAAGGCAAGTTTAGAAGAGAGACACCTTCATGGATGAGTCAAATAAGGTATGAGAGTGTTTTTAACGGTTATTGTTTTTCTTGTAATGAATATGGTCATAAAGCCTTGGATTGTAGGCATCATGGAAGAAAAAATTTTGGTAGGTTCAACAACAGTATAAGATATTGGAACTGCAATCGTGTTGGACATATTGCTACACATTGTTACACTATGAGATGTTATACTTGTGGTGGATATGGCCACAAAGCCCATAACTGTTGGAACTCAAGAAAATAGTCAATGAGAAATGCTTCATACAATACGAAAAAAAGAGTAAATCAAACATGGAAGAAAAATGAGGTTACAGTAATAGAAGACCAGAGAACAAAGTTCAAGAAATCAGAACACTCACAGATGTGGATAGAAAAGACTGTACAAGTGAACAAGAGTGAAGTTAATTGCTGCAAAAATATTTGGAGTCATGTGACAAACATAGTATGAACTTTCTCAAACAACTTTAGAGAAATGTAAGTAAAGAAGCATATTGGATAAAGATGGATACATCTGGCTAGAGATTGATGAGAATCAATGGGCAGATCCAAGGGTTGTTTGAATAATATGAGCTACAATTGCACAGTGTTCCAGTAGGACAACGACATCCACAGAAGAAACATTCTGATGTACAAAATGATGTACATGATAGCCTGTAGAGATAGCAAGAGGATATATCCTATTAGAAAAAGATACCCTTTTAGAAAACAAGGGGGAGAACAGTCAGAAGAAGAGAGAGAAGAATGACAGGGGGAGTCATTCAGTTATGACAAGAAAAGGATGATTGTAGGAGGAGTTACCCAAGTTCAGATTCTGGTCAGTAACATACAGAGCTTTACCATAAGAGGAAAAATCCTTTTCCATTGATGTCAAAGGGGGAGAGAAAACTTCATAAGTGGAAAGCATCATCACAGGGGGATTTTTGTATATGAAGTTAGTAGGTTTCCCTCAATGACAAAGGGGGAGATTGTTGGACATATTGTCATTGATGTCAACAGTCGATGTGATGATTTGTTGTTATGATGAATTATTATTGTGATTTACCATAAATGATATTGTCATTGATGTCAACATTATATCAGTTAGCAGAAAATGTCCAACAATATGCAAATATAGGAAGCATAAGCTTAGGAGGAGGAGAAAATAGTATGCATAGATTAAAGAGATTGGAAGGAAGCGTAATCTCAGGAGGAGGAGTGAACAATATGTAGGGATCAAAGATCGAAAGGAAAAGCGTAAGCCTAGGGGGAGAAGCCTCAACAATCGTCCGATCAAGAAATTGATCGTATTGATCGTCTCATATTATGGACGTTGGTCATATGAGTGACCGTGGGCTTGAGTACCGTTGGAGGATTGTGACCGTCAGATCTGCAAGCTAGATCAATGACAGGGATATATTGTGAAGATCGGAAGGGGAATTAAACGACTCTCTAGTTCCAATCCCGCAATTGGTCTAAATCATCAGATCTCATAGACTCAAATATCAACGACTGTGGTTGATCCAACAAACAATCAGATTAAGTCGGATTGAGTTGTGACCGTCGGATGCACAATCGCCATATCAAAAACAAGGTTAGATTGTAGAAATTGAAAGGATAATTAAATATTGTGCTATTTCCAATCCCACAATTAGTTAGGATTGTTAGATCTTATAGCCTTGAAGATCGACGATTGTGGTTGACTCACCAACAACGCACAACTTCGAATTAAGGAGTTTGGGTGACAAGTTAAATCACTTGCAAGTTGTGGTTCTGCAATCATCCTTGATCATGGATCTTCTTCGAGATTCTTCACGGCTGTTGGATCACTTTAAGTGGAAATATAGGATAAGTAGGGCAAAAGAATTGAGAATTTGATTATTCGAATACTCGTCAACCGTTGGATCATTTTCGAGTGGAAGGATAGGATAATCGAGGTAAAATATCTAAGATCTTATTTATGCAAATTTCCGTCAGCCGTTGGATCATTCTAAGTGGAAGGACATGATAAGCTAGAAGAGAAACACCGTAGATAGATCGAGCCATCGATCTGAGAACATGATCGATAAAAAACATTTAGTTCAGGTCTAAAGATATGAGAAGGTTACGCTCTGGAAAAATCTCACTTCAAGATTTTTCAGTTTGATATTTGAAAGACCCAAAGCTTGGAGAGATGGAAATCCGAAATGAATAAGGACCATCGGATTTGGAGGAAATATGATGACCATTAGATTAGGGTTGTTGGTCATAAGACCACGTCAACAAGGACATGTGGCAGACCACGTCATCAGACCATGTCTATAAGGACATGTGGCAGACCACGTCAAAAAGGACATGTGGTAGACCATGTCAGCAAACCACGTCAACAAATACACATGGAATAATCAGATGATGACAAGGTCAAGAAAAAATTGGATCATGCCATGTCAACACATGACGTCGATAAGTTACGTCACTCCAGGAGATTTAATTGGGGAACTTTTTGTTAGAAAAATAGGACCATGGAGCAATAAAATAAAACAAATGTGGAAACAAAACACACAAGATACACAATACAAGAGAGACATAGATTTACGTGGTTCACCCACTGTGGGCTACATCCACCAGAGAAATTGCCAGGTCCTTCCTTTATTATTATCCAACAAATGAAGGGATACAACCTACAACAAAACCTGCTATAACTTCCTCTTCTTTCTCTCATAGTATCCTATCTCAGAATACAATACTCGCCATAATGCATAGCCGCAATACATTTCCCTCATAACAGAGGGTTGCCTTCTAGGGAAAAAAACCCTAACATAATTTCTACCATTAGATCTACGACCTTATTATGAATGGTCCAGATTTACAATGA
>SNQJ01S0094169.1:34864-66955 GCA_010110895.2 Picea sitchensis
TACGTGGTTCACCCAGTGTGGGCTACATCCACCAGAGAAATTGCCAGGTCCTTCCTTTATTATTATCCAACAAATGAAGGGATACAACCTACAACAAAACCCGCTGTAACTTCCTCTTATTTCTCTCACAGTATCCTCTCTTAGAATACAATTCTCGCCATAATGCATAGCTGCAATACATTTCCCTCATAACAGAGGGTTGCCTTCTAGGGAAAAAAACCCTAACATAATTTCTACTGTTAGATGTGCGGCCTTATAATGAACGGTCTAGATTTACAATGAAATTACAATATATATTGACAAGGCAGAGGGGGTACCCCCCTCTACACTCCCCCGCGTGGAAGAGTTTACATACTTCTGGGGTGTAAAGTCTTCATGGGGTATAAACACGGTTGAAAGCAAGGACCTCTGAATTAGGAACATAATCAGGCTCCACAACCAACATTTTCACCACCAACAAATGTCAAAAGTCCCAAAGTCCCGAAGGAAGAAGGTCCGAAGTCTCTCTCAGCCGTCGATCTAAGATACATAAGAAGTTAGGAAAATCTTTAGATCTAGGAGAAAAACATGTTCCACATGAGGAGATCCATGTTAGTAAGGACACATGGCGCAATCAGATAATGAGAAGTGTCAAGTTGAATCGACATTTTAGGTACATGCAAATCATGAATCTGAGTGACACGCGACATCTAATCAGCTCACGACACATCATTAAGTGACATAAGAAATTTATGTCGCTACGAGAGTTTTACTTCGAGATTTTTACCACCAGCGCTTGCCCAAAGTCCCAAAGTCCTAAAGTGGACACGAGACATCTGATTTGAATATCACTTCAGGAGCATTCTCGACCGTCGATCTACTACAGTGGAAGGATAGTGTAAGTGGAAGTATTATCCAACAAAAAGCGGTCTCCACAACTTATGACTCAGTCAATAGGTGATCACTCCGAAGGAAAATGGAGCAGCGTTTATTCGAAACCTCCAAAGTCCTGAATGCCGAAGTCCCAAATTGGACATGGGTCGTCCAATCTAGAGAATACTTTGGGTGCACTCTCAACCATTGATCAAAATATAGTGGAAGGATAGCACAAGTATAATAGTCGAAGTCCCGAAGTGAATGGTGGCCATCCATCTCAATGCTTGATTAAGTCCTGACCGTTAGATTAAGCAATGAAAGGATAGATGTAAGGATCAAATATGACCATTGATCCGGTTCCGTGATATAAATGAGAACCGTATGATCTATTCGGCAAAATCTGCGTCAGAATATTTGAAAGGTTGCGAAGTCCTGAAGACCCGAAGGGAAAAGTCCCAAAGTCCTGACAATCATCCATCTCATCGAGAGATTGAATCGTGACCATTGAATTGATAATTTCTCAAGCGCTCGTCTCGCCTAACGTTTGAATAATGCCATTGGTCATATGGTAAAGATATTTAAAAGGCATGATGTAATGCATCGCTTAATTTGATAAGCCGAAGGTTCTATGCCAATGATCATATAAACATGGTTTGAAGGAAGCATCGATTTCGGTAATCACAGAGACAAAGGAAATCGATCCATACCTGTGATTGATTTATGAAAGTAAAGGGGATGCCAGGTGTAAAGTTGAAGACCCAGAATGATGATCTCTGGTGGTCCCAAAAGCTGTTGTAAATGAACAAGTTAGTTATAACTTGTTTCACAAATTGACCCANGATGGTGTGATTTGGGAAGCATACGGGCTTGTGGGAAATATAGGCTTGCTGAGAAAGAGCGGTCTGTGGAGAAGAATGAAGGGGATGCAGACTTGAGGTCTGTGTGAATATCAGAGGGAATAAGAAGTGAAGAAGGCGCGTATATCAAAGGAAAGATAAAGCGAATAAGGCCCGAATTTTAGACAGAAGATGAAGTACGATGATGAGCATTTATGGTATACCTCTGATCATGAAATATAGTTGATTCAATAATGGATCATTGCTACTAGAGTTGAATTACTACATGAACTCTAGTTGGATAGACTATGTTCTATCAACAAGCTAGGTCTTGTGGAAAGCTGGGTCTTGCTTTAGAGTTGGTGCTCTTCGAGGAGTTGGTGCTGATACAAAATAGTTGGTGCTGGGAAAATTCATATTACTATATTCACATATATATGCATATCAATTATACAAAAGCTTACACAAACATCTGGTATCTCTTGTGTCCATTGTAATTATGATTTGATTGTTCTTAATCTGTACAATTATGTTTTAACTGCTAACTTGCAAGAAGAAAAGTTATAAAATTCCACACACTAATTCACCCACCCCTCTTAGTGTAGGTGATGCGTTCAACAACTTCGACCAGCCCCGATCTGACTCTCGCACATGAGTTATATCTAGTTCTCGAGTCTATTTGGGCTCAAGGTTCTCTTGCCACTCAAGATCCTTTAGAACTGGTCTTGCCCTCTGACAAGGTGATTCTCGAGGCATTGATTGGTTCTGATAGACCTTGGGATGATCTGCATCATAGATATTAATTCCTTCCCGAGTTAAGGAGAATAGAGGTAGGAGAATTTGTGCTGACCGTGAATGGAGATAAACCTTATCCTATCAATTGTCTAGCTATGCACGAAGTTTATGCTGAGGGTAACATGGAAAGTATCACTACAACGATTCCAATAGATATCTCCAAAACCCCTGGTGTTGTGGAGAATGTTTTCGTCGGATTGGACTACTCCCCCGAAGAGATTCAAACTTATACTGAGCTATTTAAGGAATTACACGATGTTTTTTCCTGGTCTTATGAGGAAATGCCAGGCATAAACCCATGAATTTTTGAGCATGAAATTACGACTTATCCTGATGCCAATTCGGTCTGACAGAAGCTTCGTCCGATGAATCCTTGAAAAGAGGCAACAATTAAGGCAGAAGTAGAAAAACTGCTCAAAGAAGGTTTTATCTACCATGTACAATTGACAGAATGGGTGTCAAACCCGGTTCTGCTTAACAAGAAACAAGGTATGATTCACGTGTGCATGGAATTTCATGATTTGAATAAGGCCTATCCAAAAGAAAATTTTCCGACTCCGTTCATCGATTATATTGTCAACGAATGAGTAGTTTGTGAAGTATTCTCATTCAGGATGGTTTCTTAGGATACAATCAGATTCAAATCAAACCCAAGGACCAACATAAAACAACTTTTATCTGTCCTTGGGGCACGTTCGTGTATCGTAAGATGCCTTTTGGCCCGAAGAATGTTGGAGCCATCTTTTAGCGGGCCATGCCATTTTTTTTTCACGATCTTAGTCATATAGTCGAGGCGTATATTGATGATCTAGCATCACACTCTCACAAGAGATCTGATCATCCTGCTCATATTTGACTAATATTTGAACAATGTCGCTACTATCAGATTCGCTTGAATCCTAACAAGTGCAGTTTTTATGTGACGTCAGGTTGTCTCTTAGGTTTTATTTTTTTGACAACAAGGATCATGGTTGATCCTCTCAAGGTTGAGAAGATAGTTCAATTACCTCCCTTGTGCATGATACCGCAACTTCAGAGCTTACAGGGGAAAGAGAACTTTTTTCGGTGTTTTGTTGCGAATTACACCGAGATCACTAAAGGGTTTATGCGTTTCCTGAAAAAGGGGGTCCCATTATGTTGGGATGAAGCTGCTCAATGCTCCTTTGAAGCATTGAAACTTTACCTGACGTCTACCCCCTGCTTCAACCTCCTGATTATAACAAAGATTTCTTGTTGTATTTGGTTGCTGCAGAGTCAACCATCGAAATGGTCTTGGTTCAAGAAGATGATCTGCTCGAAGAAAACGTTATATATTACCTTTGCCGAGGCCTAGTTTGGAAAAAACTTAACTCTTCTCACGTTGAGAATATTTCTTTGGCAGTAGTTCATGCTGTCCAATGGTTCTGTCACTACATTTTGCTTCGCAAGACCACTATCATTGCTGTTGTGAACCCTTTTCAATACGTGTTAGCACAACAGGTCATTGGCGAAAAGATTAGTAGATGGATAGTCATCTTAAAGAAGTTTGACTTGGATTTTGTTTATGCAAAATACAAAACGTCATTGGTATTTGCCGAACTTATTTCAGAACTTCCGATCGAGTCTAGTGATATCGTGCCCGAAGAATCACCAATCAAGGGAGATGTTTTTCTAACTACATTTTCAGACCCATGGTATGGAGATATACTAGTCTATCTCTAGACTTTGAAGTGCCCCTCTTATGCTTCCGTTGATGAGTGTCGATGCATTCGACATCAAGCACAAAATTATCTTATACTCGATGACACTTTGTATCATTGAGGTGTGGATTGCATTCTTCACCGATGTCTTATCCATGAAGAAGCAAATCTTGTTTTGAACGACTGCCACACTGAAGCATGTGGTGGTCATTTTTCTGGGTTGGCAACAACCCAAAATATTCTACGTGTTAGTTACTTCTGGCCCTCGTTAATCAAGGATTGCTTTGAGGCAGTAAAGAAGTGGCACCCGTGTCAAATCTTTCGTCGAAAGATGTGGGCACATCCTGCTCCTATGTTTCTTGTCATTGCTGTTGATCCTTTCACCAAGTGGGGGATTGATTTCACTACATGTCACTTGACCTCATCTAGGGGACATTGTTACATCATCGTAGTAGTAGACTACTTCACAAAGTGGGTTGAAGCTATGCCAACATTCAAGAATGATGGAAAAATATGACTCTTTTCATTTTTAATCAAATAGTAGCAAGGTTCGACATCCCGAAGGAGATTGTCACTGACCATGGCAGTCACTTCTAAAACAAAATGATGACTGAGTTAACATCAAAGCTCGAGTTCAATTAAGAAAATTCATCACCTTATTACCCACAAGTGAATGGTCAGGTTGAAGATGTGAATAAGTCTCTCAAGACTATTCTTCAACGGACGATCAATTTTGCCAAGTCAAATTGGCATTTGATGTTGTACTAAAAATTGTGGTCCTACCGGACATCTGTGAAGACTGCCACTGGTTTTTCACCTTTTTCAACTCGTATACGGGCTGAAAGCAGTCTTACCTATTGAGTGTCAGATTCCTTCATTAAAGCTGGCTGTGGAGTTACGATTGGAAACTTCACCACTTGAGGAACACCTACTACATCTTGAGCAACTCGATGAGCAACATCGTGATGCAACCTCAACCAATGAGGTTCATAAGAAAGAATTCAAGTGTTAGTATGATTGGTCTGTTCATCCTCAGATTTTCTCCGAAGGCGATCTTGTCCTAGTCTATGATCAAGACAAAGATCTCCTGGGGGATGACAAGTTCAAACTCATGTGGTTCAGACAGTTCATTGTGAAAGAGGTCATGAAAAAGGGCTCTTACCGTCTGGTTGATTTTGAAGGAAATGCCTTGGTAGAGTCTAGAAATGGGCTCTACCTCAAGAAGTATTACTCTTAGGTTGGTCACCTGGGTGACTTCTTGTACATATGTATATCTTCTTATATAGTTTTTGTCTTTTTTTGTTTTGTGGACGTGTAGTTATTTATGTCTTATTTTTCATTGTGGCAGATGTCAAGTGAATCAAAGGTGTATTATGGGTTCACAGACGACGCTATCCGACACACTTAGAGGCTTGTTTCCGCAGCTTGGGTGATGTTCACACCTAGAGGCTAGTTGCTATCTTCCGGAGGTATTGGTCTAGGCTACGCTACAAACAATGTTGTCGAGTACAATGCAGTGATAGAATTGATTCATGATACTTTGTCGCATAGTATTTCTCACCTTTGTGTCTATCTAGATGCTCAACTGGCTGTGTCCTAGTTAAATGAAGTTTACTGTGTTTATGATCCCACTTTGCATCGACTTTTCCTTACGACACATCTCTTAGAACGTTCTTTTGATTACAATACGTATATCCATGTGCCTAGGAGATTTAATCATATGAAAAATACTCTAGCTAATCAAATATTAGTTTGGCATGTTGCACACACATAAAAATAAAAGCACACACATAGACATGTACATACATTTGTAAAATATGTAATCCATAAGACATAAAATATGTATATATATATATATCAAAAAAGTGTCATGAGTACATGGGTGGGTGCGAATGCCTCAAAAAATAGTGTTTAATATACATCATTGGCCTTATGCCCTAAAAAGTACATGTACAAAAGGTGCCATCAAAGGTCTATCCTATCTAAGCACAGGGCCTATTGGCCCTACCATAATGCACAACATCGTTGGAAAAACACCAGAATAGTTGGACCCATGTCTGTGGCACCCCTACTACATGAGGTTGCATAGACGGCGTGAGATCCTCGATCTCAACCATGGGTATGGTGCAAGTGAGCGCAGTGAGGTTGCGCTCCACTTGTCTCAAAACCCTCTCAGCCTCTCCAGCTGGAGGTCCCCTTGCAGCTGCTAGTCCTCCGACTACTACTGGTCCTACCTTTGGTAGAGGATGTTGCTGAGTCCTCATGAAGTCCGCTGGGTGCACTAGTCCCACATCTGTACATAGCAGATACACACGAGTCAATACTCTATACACATAAAAATGATATCTATAAAAATAATTAAAAAATACATAACTTTAAAAAGCATGTTTCCTATCTCGCCTCGCTCCTTGCCAGAAGGCATGGGCATATCTGGATCTCTGGAGAAGTTGATCCTGGCGTAAGGGTAATCCTTGATCGCTAGAATCTATCATGTCCACCAGTTGAAAAATTTGTCATCGAAGGCCTATATGGTCCTCCCTCCACCCTGTCATGGAAGTAATGATGCCCAACTACATATTGTTGGGAATTAGGCCACATGCCCCCATACTGTCTCTTTGGGACTGAGACTGGGAACCCTCTCGAAGAAGAAGGAACATAAAATCATACCGAACCTGAAGTTCTTGTTGGTACGTTGCCGACACTTTGTCAGTTGTCTCTTCATGCACATCAGCATGGTCGTGCTCTAGTAAAACATGTGCCTCCTGACACTGAATGTCACAATGCATGTGTGCTCGGGAGGCATGATGCAGGGCTGCTAATCTAGTGATACACCCAATCAAAAACAAGATCACTTGCAGAGTCAAACTAGTAATATCGTGAATTGACACCTGAGAACCCACCTTCTCAGTGCCGGCCTCAAAATACATCCAGATATAATCCTTGATGTTGAAAGGCCCAGGGGAAAATGTCCCCAGATTGACTGTTTCCCCTCTCCTCGAGAGGCTACTCAAGAAGTAAATGTACTCTGTCATAGGGGTCAACAACTGACCCTCTAGCATGAATGCCTCTGCACCCGGGTGCCAATAATCCACAAGAGCGTTGAGTAATGTAGTTTGGGCCGTCATAATCAGACATTGGAAGAACTTCCATAGCCCACACTATTTTAGTGTGATGATGGCTGTAGGGTCCTCTTCGACCAAAATGTCAATATCCTCGTGCTCCCTCTCCCTCTAGTGGACATACATCCTATTTCATGGAAAAATGGAGGAAGTTTAGTACTTGCATTTTTATTTTTTCAAAGCTTGCAAAGGTGTACACTAGCTGTATTGGCCACAATCACATATGTACATGGGAAAATTGTTTTATGCCCGAGTACATACGCGGGTTGTCCTTGGACAACCTGTGTACACGCATGGCCGCTCTTTTTAGGAGAGCGCACCCTCTCAAAAAATAAAATAAATGCAAAATTGAAGTATGGAAATGCAAGAGGGATGATTTTGTACTTGTTTGGTCCAAGTAGAAGTTCATTGCCTCCACTGAAGCTCCCAGAATCAACTCTTTTAGCAAATGCTTTTTTTCTCCTTTTGGTTAATTTTTGAATTTCAATGGTAAAAATGAGTTGTCAACTTCTATTTATAGACTTTTTTGGCCTTTTTAACCGCTTTTTGACCCCTTTTGTCATTTTTCCTGGCTTGGTGATCACTTGATTCTGTTTCCGAGTTTCTTATTGGATGTTTGAGTACTCTTTTCCTTTTGGTTTGGTAAATTTTTTTGGGGATTGGTCACGTTTTGGTATCCTTTTTTAAAAGTCGTTTTTTCCAAATTTTTTCATATAAGTTAGGATTTCATCTCCACTTTATGCATCTCATTGTCTTTTCTGCTTTGCCATAGGATTGACCCCACCGAAGTATGACACAAAAACTTCATTGCTACTCTAGGAGTGTCATAATTAGGTGGTAGAGCCTACCTTTACATGGATTCCCTAGGTAGATCCTTGTTGCATTTTGGCATCCATGATGTCAGTAATAACTATAGGCTTGGGATTCCTTGTTAGTCCTGTCATGATTACGAGATTATGCTTCATTCGTTTGATTCACCATCATTCTTGGCCTTACCCTCAGAAGTCCCAAATGATCACGCTTTGTTGTCTTTCAAGCTCACTTTAAAATTCGAAAGCAACATCTGACGAGATTGTATTTATTCTTTTCGATCTTGTCTGGATTAACTGAGAAAAGTATCCCCCTGGAGTCTTCTTTAAACCATTTTCAGACTCTCTAAACATGAAAATATTGCCGAGTGATCTTGTTTTCCTTCATGCTCGTCAAACTCAAATTTGAAGGCACATCTGTCCGATGATTGTTTACCCCTTTTTTGATCTGGATGGCTAATTTCATGAACAAAGTTATTCTCTAGGAACTTTGGTTCACTAGAAGAGTATTCTCAGGTGTAAGTTTAACCCTTTTTTGGGATCGAGGGACTAAATATTCAAAAACTAAACATTCTCCTTGGTTTTGGTTTATCACCTTTTTCGGGCCTTGGAGATTACTTACGAAGAAGGAACCCCCACATAGTCCATAGTTAAGCTCTTTTCAGACTCCCTAAAATTGAAAATATCACTGAGTGACATTGTTCCTTCACACTCGTTAAATTGGTCCAAAAGAGCATCTACTGGCACAAGTTTAACCCTTTTTCTAGCCTATAGATTATAGCAAAAAATGTATGCCTCGAGAGATTCATCTCGCCGGGAGAGTTCTCCTCAGTTTCTTTTATACTTTTTCAGGCTAAGGAGACTAAACTCAGAAAAAGGTTGTGAGTCCATAGTTAAGTTCTTTTCAGACTCCTTAAAATTGAAAACATAGCCGAGTGATCTTGTCTTTGTCACACTCGTTAAAATGGTTTTGAATAGATGTCTTTTGGGTGAAAGTTTAGCCCTTTTTCGAACTGACTAGACTATCTCTGAAAAAGGTACTCCCTGTAGTCTTCTTTTACGTTTTTTCAGACTCTCTAAATGTGAAAAAACTACCGAGCTTAAGTTCTCTGGGCTCGTTAAAATTACATGGAAGGGGTCTCATTGTGTCTTGCTTAATCGAATTTGCATCTTTGCGTCTTTGGCCTAATTCCGAATCCATGTTGCTGTCAACTAAACCTTTGAAGTATGCCTTATACACAAGCCTTGTAACACTTCTTGCCTCTGCGACTTAACACCTTGACCCATGGAGGAATTTTCCCCGAGTGTCCCTTTCTTGCACATGTTTCCTTTCTCTGAGCATTAATATGTTCCTTACTCTTGGAACTAGTTTGCTTGCTTACGACACTCGTTCCTCCTTTGTAACGTAGCATTCTTTTATTCTTTTTCAATCTCTTAAAAAATTGAAAAAGACAAAAAAATCAAATATTCCAAAAAGAGGGGATGTGAAATATGTATTCTTTTTTTAGCAGTAGAAAGAGTCTCCTTTGGACAAAGCACATCCTTCTATTTGTTTGTTAATCATTGGGATCTAGTATGACCTTAGGAAGCATTTTTTGCTACATAGAGCCGTGTCTTCCTCCATTTGGTTACTCTTCCAAACACATGGAGAGTTTGCATTGCCTCCTACATCGTGAAATTATGTCAATGTCATGCTGCCTAAGTTTGATCATCTTTCATGCTTTTGTCCAAGGAAAGTTTCACTCAACCTGAGTCATCCTTTCCTCAGTTTGTATATTTCCCTTCATGAGTCGACCATCCTGAGAGTCCAGTCAAGTCCTAATTCAAAATTGACGAAGTTCTCTGCCTAATCATGGAGATTCTCATGTCTTTTCTAGATGAGCCATCAAAGACCTCAGGGTAGTGAGTTATATAGTCCCATTATACTCCTACCTGAGTTTTGAAGATCTTAAAGTTGTTTCTCAAGCTATGAAGTCCTCATCTTCAGCCATTAGGTGTTGCTAGCTTATTGAAGATGGATACTATACTTGTATATCTTCGACTAATTTTGAGATGTAGATCCACTGTGTATTGCTCGCGGCTACACTTTATATAGTTATATGACATGGATCTGTAGTGTATTTGATTGGAAGCCATGATTTAGTTCATCCTGAGCATGGGTATGCCCGCCTCAAAGAGACAATTATTGTTTTGCAGATGGCACCTCCCGAAATCTAGTTTCCGGCTCACTCGATTTTCTTTCTTTACATTAGGGGGCATCTGTTATAGCCCTAAAATTCCCTACTCATGCATACATGGTCTTGGCCCTCTTATTTGCATATTTTTCCAAAGCACCGCTGAGAAACTCTTCTTAAAAAACCATTTTTTAGAATATGTACATGCCCTGCACCATTACAACCCAAGTACATACGCTTGCTACACCACTACAACTAGAGTACATACACTTTATTTAGCATTACAACCCGTGTATTCTTACAAAAGTTGTAAAAATAAAAAAGTTGCAAGGAATTCGTTGAAATTCACGGGCTATTGGAAGTTTTCTAACTAATCCACCTGCTATAGCCCATCACCCAACTGAATAACCATCCTTTTGTAACATAAAAGGAGGTGTTAGGGTCTCATTTCATATCTAATCATAAGAACAATGAAACTCTTCCCAATTTCACTTCCCCTCCTTTTCCAATATTTTGCTGCATTTTGTGAGATATTGCCTCAACATCCCCTCATCAACCCCTTCTTCCTCCATTCAACCCATTCCATTCCATTGAGTTAATCAGAAGGTTGAGAGAAGAAGTCCATTCAAGGTGCACTTGGAGCATGGTAAAGAGGAGCCCATACCAGGTTGGCGGAATGGTGGCCGACACAGATTGTAAGTTGTAATCTTTTTATGATGAATACAAGAATTGCATTTTCCTGTCCCAAATGATGGTGTTTTGTGTATTTTCATTGATTTATACTTATCATTTAATATCTAACCCTAAATCATGAATAAAATAACATGCTTGTAGTCCTTGTTTGCCTATCTTTGGATGCAGGTCAGCCTTGGGAGGAGACATGCAGTCATTGGAAATACCAAGCTTGAGGAGAACATCACCAGATGTGGGATCAAAGGTATAGTTACCCGATCTCTTCTCTTATTTACTTTCTTTACATTTGTTTTGGTATGTTTGGGGTAGAGTAAAATAGATTAACTTTTAGACGGTTATTCGCTCTGTTTACATCTTTAACCCTGGTGTAGTTAAAGGGGGGTTTTCCCACTATAAGGGGTCCTAAATTCAACTTTCCCAAGATTGAATTAAATAAGTTTGATGGAACAAAGGTCTTTACCTCGGTGAACCAAATTGAGCAATATTTTAAACTACATAATATTATGGATGATAATAAAAGGATTCACATAACAACTTTGAACTTTGAGATAAAACCATATCAATGGTATTAATGGGTAGTTAAAAGGAAGCCCCATTTTTATCATTATACTTGGGGTTTATTTACAAGAGACTTAGAAGCACAATATGGAAAAGTTTAGGAACATGAATACTTCAGTCAACAGACATGAATCAAGTACTTGGTGATATTGAAGATTATAATTCATAATTTCAGGTATTGGCCACAAGGGTGGATTACATAAGCAATGAACATTTGTTGGAAGATTACATGTGTGCATTAAAAGAAGACATTAAACATGATATTTTATTAATATATCATGCAAATATTATGGAAGCTATGCAATTTACTCATCATATTCAAGCCAAGAAAAAGGATACACACAAGTCTACCATTGGAGCATACACATGAAGCAAAGATCAATTTGGGGTTCACACGACAAGTGTACCTCAATTAACAAGGTTGACACCTCAACAAATGGATGAAAGAAGAGAAAAAGGACTATGTTTCAATTATGACAAGAAGTACAATAAGGGATGTAAGTATGGTGAGAATAAATTATTCTACATAGACTGTGAAGAGGAAAAAGATAAGAAATTAGAACCTCCAAAAGATCCAGATCTAGAAGAGACTACTCCAACGATATCTTGTCATGCATTGATAGACATCAATACTCCACAAACCCTCAATATAGAAGAATACATAAAAAATAAAAAACGTAACAATATTGATTGATTTTGTTAGTACCCATAATTTCATCAATTACAAATTAACAAAAGATCTCAATTACTTTGTGTATCCCACATCAGAGTTTCAAGTAATGATTGCATATGGAGGTACCATAAATTGTTCATGGAAATACCATATTATTAAGCTGAACACGGGGGAGTATTTTTTGGATAGCCCCATGATTTCCATCCAAATGGGTGGTGTTGATTTTGTATTATGGGTCCAATGGTTACAATCATTGTGAACAATGACCCTTAATTTTCAAGATGTTTTCATGAAATTTTACTTTGATGGAAAGGAAATTGAGCTTAAAGGTATCCAAGTGAAACCATATAAAGTGATAAGCTCTAATATCATGACATAACTACTCAAAAAGGGACACTAGGGTGTAATTACACAATTTTGCTTACTTGATGTTCAAACATCTATAACATTTGCTCGATTAGATCTCCAAATAATTATCAACATTCATTCCAAGGTATTTGGTGAAATGCCTAAGGGTCTTCCACCTGCTCGAGATCATGACCATGCTATTCATTTGCAATCAGGAAGTGTACCACCTAACACTAGTACTTACATGTATCCATATGTAGATAAGAGTGATATTGAGCGCATGATCCAGGAAATGTTAGAGGCTGACATCATTCAACCTAGCCAAATTTCTTTCTCTTCACCAGTGGTGATGGTTACAAAAAATGATGGTTCATGATGTATGTGTGCAAATTATAGACATTTCAACAAAATGACCATCAAATATATGTTTCTTATTCCTGTCATTGATTAATTATTAGATGAATTGCATGGAGAAAAATTCTTTACTAAGTTGGATCTTCGTTAGGGATATCATCAGATTAGAATGAGGTAGGAATACATTCCTAAAACAAATTTTAGAACAGATGAAGGTCATTATGAGTTTTTGGTTATGCCATTTGGACTTACTAATGCACCTTCAACATTTCAAAGCTTGATGAATTCTAGTTTCAAGCCCTTCCTTAGAAAATTTGTGTTATTATTTTTTGATGACATACTAATCTACAACAAATATTGGGAAGAACATGTACACCATGTTGATAGAGTATTAGAACTATTGGAAGAGCAACAACTTTATGCAAATCCTTCCAAGTGTTCCTTTGGGGTTCAAGAAGTGGAATATTTGGGTCATATCATATCTGATGAAGGTGTAAAAGTAGACCCTAACAAAATTAAAGCTATGATGGAATGGAAAATTCCAAAAACCTTGAAGAAACTTAGAGGATTCTCAGAATTGGCATGCTATTACCACAAGTTTGTCAAGAAATATGGTCAAATAATAACACCTCTAACAACATTATTAAATAAGGAAAAAATTTTCTTAGAGAAAATAAGCAAACAAAGGTTTTGAAAAATTAAGGAGGCTATGTGGACAACTCCCGTCCTAGCCACACCTGATTTTACAAAAACATTTATTGTGGAGTGTGATGCCTCAAGCTATGGAATTGGTGCAATTTTAATGTAAGAAGCAAGGCTCCTTGCCTTTGAAGGCAACCTACTTAAAGGAAAAAAATTAGTCAAACCCATTTATGAAAAAGAAATGTTGGCCATACTGCATGCAATTTAAAAAGGACACCCTTACCTAATAGGAAGACACTTCAAAGTAAAAACATATCGTGATAGTTTGAAGTAATTCTTAGAGAAACCATTATCTTCAAAAGAACAACAAAAATGGGTTACAAAGATGCTAGGTTATGACTTTGAAATTATCTACAAAAAAGGAAAACATAATGTTGTGGCAAATTCCCTTTAAAGAAGATAAGAAGAAACATAAGGTTCACTATGTGCTATTTCTAATCCACAATTTGATTGGGTGGAAGAAGCAAGGATAGAATGGAAGCAAGATCAAGAGGTATGCAATATCATTCAACAACTACATGAAGACTCTGGTTAATTAGATAATTTTGTATGGAAGAATTATTTTCTGTGGTATCATGATTGCTTATATATATATGTAAGAATTCCCAACTCAAATAGAAGGTCCGTCTGGAATTGCACACTTCTCTTATAGGAGGACATTTAGGATTCTTGAAAACATACCACATGATCAAGAAGGATTTTTTTGGGAGGGTCTTAAAACTGATGTTCAAAATTTTGTGTCTGAATGTTTGGTCTTCCAATAGAATAAGGGAGATACAAACAAGATGTCAGGTCTCCTACAACCATTAACTATACCAAGTCAATGTTCAGAAGAAGTTTCAATATATTTTATTACAGGTTTACCCAAATTAAAAGGAAATATTGTCATCATGGTAGTAGTGGATAGACTGGAAAAGTATGGAAATTTTTTCTCTCTTCTCATCCTTTTAAAGAAAGTACAATAACCACATCAGTCATGGAAATAGTTCAAAAGCTACATGGAGTCCCCAAGATTATTGTAAGTGATAGAGATCCAATTTTCACTTGAAATTTTTGGACTGAATTATTTTCTTGTTTGGGTACTCAGTTGGCTCATAGCTTATATTACCACTCCCAATTTGATGGGAAAACTGAGATCGTGAATAAGTTTCTAGAAGTATATCTTAGTTGCTTTTCATTTGATAAACAAACACAATGGGTTAAGTGGTTTCCCTTGGAAGAATGGTGGTACAACACATCCTTCCATACTTCATAAATGTCCCCATTTATGGCACTTTATGGATATCATCCTCCATCCATTACATCACCCTAGAAAGGGATTACAAAGGTTCAAATAGTGGAGGACCACATAGGGAACCAACAAGAGGTTCTGAAACTATTGAAGGACAACTTGGTTATGGCACAAAATAGGATGAAACAACAAACAAGTCATTATCACAGTGAAAGGGGATTTGAAGTGGGGGATTGAGTGTTTATGTGAATATATCCATATAAGTAGTTGTCCATCAAGAAACAAAATAAGGACAATAAATTAGCACCCAAATATTATGGCCCCTATAAGGTTTTGCAAAGGATTGGAAGTATGGATTAGAAATTGGAGTTGCCTCCATCTTTATGTGTACATCTAATCTTCCATGTTTCTCGCTTAAAGAAGGTAATCAACAAAAATATACGAGTCCAAAATATTTTACTAGAGGTTAGTGAAGAAGGAAAAATTGTACTAGAAGTAGCTGAGAAATCAAGTAATTATGAAGTACCTCATCAAATGGAAGAACTTACTAGTGGAAGAGGCAACATGGGAATATGAGTTCTTCATGCAAAAACACTTGAAGTTAGTCAAGTGTTGAGGACAACACTTGTTTGAAGGGGAGGGGCATGTTAAGACCTAGACAAATCCCCATGTTATGTGTGAAACCCCTTATCAAGCCCTAGATATTGAATTATAACATTTAAAGTGCTATAATTGTATGTCGGCTAGAACCCTTGATTATACCCTAAGTGCTATAATTGTATGTCTAATAGAACCCTGATTATACCTTTCATTATAATTGCAACTTTGTCTCCTATATATATATATATATATATATATATATATATATATATATATATATATAAGGAGATCTAGTCACAACGTCATCTTATCTCATCTCATAATGCATTCTGAATTGGATATATTGTAAAAGGAGGTTCCTCCCTTGAAGTGGACTGTATTTGTTGACATTTTATCATTTTTTAAGGTGCTGGATCATAACAAATATTTTACCATTTTAGTACGTGGGAATGCATTGGTGCCAGGTCTTAACCTACTCTTTACTACCACTGGGTCGCTAGATGATAGAGGTAAATATAATCATTTTCATCGGTGTTAAGATAATTTAATTTCTATCATATCTAGTCCATATCTATGTATGTAGAAATAATATTTATAGGCATTAATAATCAATTTTGTTTATAAACTTACACTTATTGGTCCAACAGGGGATGAGCCACCCCCAGACAAGCCATAAGTTCTTATTGGCTATGGATCACCTCACATGCATCATATAGGATCTTTAGTTGTGTATCAACACAAGGTCTCTATTTTCCCATGAAACTTACTCATAATAGTTGGGGTAGGGCATGTACGATCGTTGAGGCATATTAAGTGGAATTGCTTAAAATTTTTAGTGGCATGACATAAGTTATGACCTAGCTATTTTGGAATATTCTTGATGTTTCATATGCATTATAGTGTGAGTGATGTTAAGCTTGACAACAAATTAAGATATGCAATGTTAAGGGTGGTCATGATGAGGGTGAGGGTGGTGATAGTGGTGGTGATGCACATGTCATGTTGTTGTTGGTGGTCAATATGATGGTGGTGATCCTAATGTTAGTGGTGGTGGTGCTAGTTGTAGTGCTAGTATTTTTCATGATACTAGTTTTACTATTCCTATGGGCACCTTTAAAACTTAATTTTTCATGTTTTTGGATATTTTCCCTTTTGTGTACATGTATATATGAATCATGTTTTTAATATATATATTATTGAATATTTTACTTATGGTTTTGTTTTTTCACACAACTTGTTTTTCCATACACCATTTTCCATATTTGACTCGTGGATATTCTTCTTTGACATATGTAGTTATTATTACCCTCATTTTTTTTAGCTATAGTTTTTTTTTTCTTTTAACCAGAACATTAAATATTTTATTATATCATAATAAAGAGCCATAGCTAGGATAACAATAGATACATAAGAATTTTCAGTGTTTCATAAGACAAAATAAGTAGTTCCCTATTGTTACAAGAAGAAGTTTACAACAAACTATATGATATACATTCCACGTTTTTTTGCAAGTAGCCTAATTGACAAAAACATCTAAAATACTAATGACACTGAAAAACATAGTAACCAAAGGAAGACATGGTTACTATTTCATTTCTCCTAGCTAACGTTCGAGGGTGGAGAGTTTTTTTGTTCAATATCCATATATTCCTTCAGTTGATGAATTGTTTCATGTTCTCTAATATCGAAATGGGCATAATTGTTTGAGGTTGTGTATAAAGAATTCTTGCAAAGATTTAGAGCTATATTCCACAACATATTACATTTTGCTTCTAAAATATCAATCCTTTGCTTCTTATGGACTAGTAAATTCATGAAGATTGCATGTCAAGAGACACAATGGTGCTTATTTTCATGTTCTTTTGTTGTCACTGAGAACAACAAGATCCTATTAGACTAAATGCTTTCTTCATGGCTTCTCACAATTCTATTGAATTACAAAATGTCTCCATTCTCCATGAGAGATATCTTTGTTATCTAATCCATATAAGATATGGTGAGGCTAGAGAAGAGATCTCCATCCAATAGATCAGAGAAGGAGCCACCATAAACCTTGCATTCACTTTGAGACTTGAAGAAAAAACAAAAACCAGAGCTTGAGTTTTCCCCATGATGTGCCCTAATGAAGGAAATCCCGAGAATGTACAAACAAAGAAAGAGATCGAAACAAAAAAGGAAATAAAACTTGTAATTCAAAGAAAAATTTCCACAAAAGAGAAATAGATGCCTTCACCATAAGTTAAATCTGCTACCTTTTCCACCTTCCTATGAAGATTTCCAAAATTTGAAAATTTATAGGCAGAACTGACAAGTAGCTCAAGTGTAGAGTTAACACTTACCAAGGGGTTGGCCACCTACAATCCTAGTTGTTGGTTCATGCGAATTTATATTGGATGATGTGAAAAACCCTTTCAAACCTGAGGGGATAATCCAACTATAATGACCCCCATTTTTCATATAGTCACCCATATTTAGCTCAATAGCTTTGTTAGCCCATAGTTCTGCTATAAGATTCAAATCTCACTTCACATGATAATATGAATATTTGGGGAAGGAGCTTTCCTCTCTTTTGATTCAAGAAATGGTAACTATGATTTTACTGTCTAATGGCGAATTTTTTCCTAACATTGATTTGATAATGAGCATGGAATCCCCTATGACTATTAATTCCTTGAGCTTGGATTATCTAGCCAAAAGGATGCCACACAAGAGAGAATATGCCTTAACCTGATTGTTTAAAGATTGACCAAGACCCCAAGCATAAGTAACAATTTTTTTTCCTTTGGGATCATAGAGAGTCCCCCCCAGTCTTGCCACTCTTGGATTTCTTTTTGAAGTACAATCAAAGGATAGGAAGAATTATTTTTGGTTCAATCTCTATTCAAGAAATTGTTGAGCTTCTAAGCGAATTTTCCACCAAGAACGATTATGCAACTTTGAGATAGGGGGAAGTAGATGAAATTTTTGAGTTTAAAATTGTTTAAAATAAGCCTCTTTGTCCCTTTCCAAAGTTTGAATATCGACTAAGAGTCTAAGGGTGATATATTATGATAATATCCCTTTGACCTTGGCTGCAACCACATTTGGATTGTCTAGTTTTTGATTGAACACTGTATTATTACATGCAACCACACCTTCTGATAGATATGTTTGCGGAGATCATTCCACCCCCTTTTAAAATGTATTTTGTTTTGGAATGATCCTTGGTAACCTTTACTCCATAAGGAAAAAATTTCTCTTAAGGAGGAAGGCCATTTCACATGATGGTTGATTCTAGCAAAGACAAAACACCGAACTTGCCTTATAACATCACTAAAAAAATGGTAGATAGTTTCTTTGGCTATCAAATACAGGGCACACCTAGAAGGACCATGGATTCCTCTTTTTTGTAGATTGTATATTATTAGGATCTTTCCATGCACCATAATCCAATATAAGATATTGATCTTTGGGAGCCCATCACTATGCCATATATGTTTCCAAAATTGGGAATCGTTGAGTTAGGGGGAGAGATCAATTATGAAATTTATATCCATCATTAACTATGTACTCTGAATCACTCCATCCTCTTTGGTCCATGGCTCAAAGGTCCCATGGAACACAACCACTTAGTTCCCAAGTAAGCTTGGGAACCAAATTTTGTAAATGCATAGGAGGATCCCCTATATTCTAGTTAGGCCATCAATCTAAGCTTTCTGACCACGTCAAGATGTCAAACAAATATTTTAGATTCTCATCATCCATCCAAGTCTTTATACAATCCAAGCGAGCCTTGATCAGATAAATGGAGCAATAAATTTCAATAATTTTCAAATGTGTGATCTGTTTTTATTCTCCTCTATGTTTTCAATACACCTCTTTCTATTTCCTTGGAAATAATTTTTTCATGGAATTTTCTTCCACTAGTCTAGCTTACCTACAATTAGTCTCCATGTCATATTAGTTCCCATTACAATATTAATTAGAGATGGATATTTTATTCCCAAGCCCCCTCTATCTCTTGGTGCTCTGGCAACCTTCCAACTTATCAAGTGATTTTTTTGGACTTAGAATTTCCCCCTTGCCTCAAAAACTTCCTTATCTCTTGCCCAATTTGTTGCATAATAGCCACTAGGGAAATCATGGCTGAGCATTGATAGATTGCAAGTGAAGAGAGGATAAAATTTTATCAAAGTCATTCTACCTACTAGATTTATCCATTGCAATCCCCATTTATTAATTTTTCCTTTGATATTTTCTATAACACTTTTCCAAGATTGGGAAGAGGGATTGTTTAGTGAAATAAGCATTCCCAAGTATTTAAACGAATACCAATTTTTAGAATATGGGTATTGAAAAATTATAGAAATAGAATGGATCTCCGGAATATTTACATTCTAGCCAAGAGATTGACTTTTTTGATGCTTTATCATTCCTGCAGAAGCACTTGTAAAATGCTCTAAAACCTTTTTGAATATGGTTGCAATTATTGTTGAAGCTCTCCCTAAAAGTAGAGTGTCATATGCAAATTGGGAATGGTTCAAGATTTTGATTCCAAATACTATTTTAATACCAAGGAGATTCCCTACATTTCTTTTTGCCTCCAATTTCTAGCTCAAATATTCATATATGATAATGTGCAAAATTGGAGACAAAGGGAAACCTTACCTCAATCATCGGTTTACCTGGAAAAAGGAAGTGGGCCTTGCATTGACCAACAGATTGATCCAAGGGGAACTTACATAGGAATAGACCCATCTGATGAAAGGGGAGTAGAATCGAAATTTATTCAAAACATCAAATAACAGGATTGTCATACCCGATCGAAAGCGTTAGCCATGTCCAATTTGATTATCATTGATTTTTTATTTGTTCTCCTTGCTGGAATGAATGACTTCTTGTACCAACACTATATTGTCCACTATTTGTCGATTTTTCATAAAACTTCCTTGATTATCTGAGATAATCTTAGGCAATATTCTTTTCAATTTGGTTGCTATTATTTTCATCATTATTTTATATGACAAGTTACAAAGAGAAATGGGCTAGAACTTGGAAAAGGAAGATGGGTTAGCATCTTTCAGGATTAAACCAATGTGTAACACACCCAAACCCCTAAGTACCTTTATAAGGGATGGGGTATTACGTTTTCGCTTTTCCTCAATCATCTCTGTTACACACCTATTTGTCACACTTAAGTGAGGGAGTGTTTATCACGATCCCTAAATATGTTGGGAGATAAATTTATCATATGAAGGTCAAAATACTATGTGCACATGTATTATTAATTTTTATTGAAAAAAATAATTTGATTTAGTGTGAGAATCCACCTCACATCTAGTTTCCTAATCTCAAGGAGAATTTGAGAGTCTCATGTATGGTTGAGATATTTTCTCAAACCAATATCCTAATTTGATGGATCTTGAGAGATGTTTCCTCCCTAACATCCTTGAGAAATATTTTCTCCCTAAAAATCTTGGAGATCCCAATTTAGTGGATCTAGTGAGTGATATTATCCTTGGATTGTTGAGTTATTTCTCAAGTGAAAAATTATTTAAATTCCTTATGTGAGAGCTTAGGAGGAGGGAACTTGGGAATATCATACCTCTGATCTTGTGACATTCAAGAGGAGAGGGTAGTTCATAGCATCATATCGATCATCTTGTAATGCACAAAGGGGATGGAAAGGAGAAGTTTGGAGGAATGCTAGGACAACATCACAAGGTTGTAATTTTTTCCATGTTTTCCATTTTTAATATATAACTTGGCCCTTTTCTCTTAATGTCTACATTATTCATTTCATGAATGTTTATCTTTGTCTTTTTAAAGTCCAATATAGATAAATATACTTTCATCTAACGATATATAGTATCAGAAAAGGACAATCTCGTCTCTTGCATGAGGGATACTCCCATACTAGGATCTTGGAGATAATGTTCAACAGTTGGAGCAACGAGGAAAACCTACAGGAAAGAGGTAAGCCATATACCTTTTCCTCTTTTTCTCTCTCTTTTGATTTCATTAATGAACATATAAATTAGTCTTAAGGGGAAGTTAGTGTTCATTTGTTTTCCTTCTGTCTTGGATCGAAGGAAAACCGATCCAAGGGGCATTTCACTTATCTGTAGAGGTAATTCACCACAACAGTCTAAAATCCTCTTCTCGAGGCTACCATTATCTTCTGCTCATCAAGATCTTTCCAACGACCATAGCCATGGTCAAAATTGAGCTTTGAATCAGAAGTTATAGTCTCCTATAGTCTTCGGTCTTTTATTTATTGGGTTCATCTTTAGTACCACGTGGTTCCCCATCACTAGTTCCATCGAACATGGCACTGCCATGGCAGTCACCACTTGGCCCATTTGATTCCCCTTTCTGTTGGCTTAGATATTTTCCTATTCATCGGATTCCTCCCATCGGGGTTAGAATATTTCCCACACCTAATCCACTCCAACATAATCTCTTCGACTACACACACTTCGATGAATCTAACCTATAGATCCAACGACCCTCGGGGTAGGGACATCAACGAATCCAATTAATTCAAATTCGCCAACTTGCATGGTAGTTAATGACCCTTCTCATGATCTAGCTGCACTTGGCTTATGTGGGCCTATGAGGATCTACAATTGAGATTGAATTCTCACTTGCTACCATGTACCTATCTCTTGACATGACACGTGGACCCATCATGACGCACCACACCACCATAGGATACAGAGGCTTGTTTGACCAGAGATTGACACTTGTCGTTATCTATAAAGTGATTACGTTAATAAACTTTCTTAAAATACCTCTCCTCGGTATTTATTTGTTTAATCCTTATTAGCGATGATTAGTCTCCACTAATTAATTAACCCCATAATTACATTTTTACTTAACCTAATATACTGACCTCGTAATTAATGAGGATTTACTTTCTCTCAATTTTTCGTGGGAATGGTTTAGTGCTAATTTAATTATCCAGGTTATAAACACATTATAATGCAATTAATTTAATTATATAATAATATAATTAATTGCATTGTAAAGTACCTAACTCCATTGTAATGCATTGAGGTTGCATTATAATATATTTTATTATATTATTAATAAAGCACGCGGGGATTTCAGACTCCAAATTTTGCACACAATTCATGTGTTCGTTTTCCTTTTTACCGACGATCAAACTTTGAAAAGGTAATGGATTTAATATTAACATTATAATATTTAACATATAATATATCCCAGGCCATCGCACTCTGAACCTCCACCCATTTCTCGTTACTCTGATGACCAATTATGAGAGAGCATATTTTAATATTATAAAATGTATGTGGGACCTTATAGTACCTAAGCTATTACAGTTCGATCATGTGCTCCCCTCTTTCTCCTCCGATGGTCAACTCTGAAAAGGTTTTGGGAATTGGTTTTAAATTATTATAATATTAAACGTTATATCAACCCAATCCATTATTTAATATAATATACTATTTCAGGTAATTCAAACCTCCTTCATGTGCAATATTATATATATTTATAACTTTTTAATATTCTATCTATCATACTCAAAACCCTTCAGAGTCATACCCCATACTCTTCATAATCTAAATGCACACACTCCTCTCATTTTGTCTGATGGTGAACTTTGACGGTCAACTTCGAAAAGGGAAAGGAAATTGTGTTTAATTATCATAATATTTAATATCTTATTAACTTAGGAAATTGATCCGAGGTCTTCACACTTGAAATGCGTGTGGTCCTCTCATCACTCTGACCAGCTATCACGAAGGAGAACAATTTTAATATTATTAAACACATGTGGGACCTTATACTACCTCTCTCTCGTTACTCTGATGACCAATAATGAGAGAAACAATATTATATTTTAATTTATTTAAAGTCTCATAACGCTTAGGCCATCACTCTAATGGTTTCAGACTCCATTCAAGTGCTTCTTTCCTTTTATTTTAGTTGACCCAACTCTGAATGGTCAACTTCGAAAAGTGTTTTATTTAATATTTAAATTTTACAATTATTACCACTCTCATGCCATCACTCCGATAACTTCGGTCTTCATTCAAACACTCACTTCCCTTTACTTCCATCGATAGACTTCGATGGACAATCACAAAGGAAAATAATGTTTGCTAATAATTTGCATATATTTACGTTGGAAAAAATGGAAGACATATTTCCAGAACTTGAAATACTGATAAATAAAATGCCTTGTTAATGCCTCCTTCAGGAGATCAGGGCGACCATGTGCAGAGCGTGAATTCCAAAACTAGGGAGATCTTAACACACTTTAAACTTTTGCATAGAAATGAAAGATTTCCAGTTTTCCATTATTCACACACCAGTCGGAATTCTCTAGTTGTAGTATAATAGTTTCCAACCTTAATATTCAAGTATTTGAACAATTAAATGGTAAATATGAGACTTTACCAGTAATTACTAGACTTTACCATTTGTTCAACATTGTCGAGAAAACATAAAATTATACATCTACATATATAAATTTATGCAAATTATTTGTTTAAATTATTTTCCATAATACATTTCTTGGAAATAAAATCCTCCATGGTAATACTATATTTTTACTGGAATGTACTAATATCCTATTTACATGCATCTCTTTGCTATTTTCAAGGAATAGTTACAATTCCCATATGTTTCCCTTTTGGACATCAAATTTACTATGTAATTCTGGTAAAATCTCTTCTCTTACCAAATTCTAATGAAGCTTAATAAATCTCAATGCATTAAATTTTAAATTTCATTTATTTCAAATTTAAAGCTTAAATTTGCATTTCTCATTCCTTTCTTCTTCTTCTTATTATTTTTAAAATAATTTGCCTCTCTTTAACATTGGGATTATTTTCTTAATATCAACTAGGGGTTTGAACTTCCTTCAAGTTCTGAGTCTAGTAGGTTTTCCACACCAACAGAGAGACCAAAGCCAACCGTTCGACCTTCATGTTTTTGAAAGGAATTGCATTTTATTAATTACCAAGCTACTCTATGAGAATTTCAGTGGCTTGAATTTACTAATACTTGGGGATTTGCTCAGATAGATTATTACATGTGATTATCCAACACTCTATTCCTAATTTACGTGAGAACCCATTACTAACAACTTCCCTTTCCAAATAGAGACATGAAAAAAACCAACATCAGAAAATGTTTTCCAAACTTTATTTCAGATTTCCTAGCCAGCCAGACAATCAGAGTGACAATTCAATCATTTGAATATTATAGTAAGTGCTTAATTTATCTAGCAGAAGAAATACATAGTATAAAATAAATTAGTCATAAAAACACAAGACACAATAAACACTTATTTGAAACTTAGAAATAGTTGGCAACTGTTGAAGGGTGTGCCACTTTCCACCTAACCATAGGCACAACTACTCTTGGTGTATTTCCCAGCTAGCCACCCCCTAGCCAGAGTATGATGCCACGAGAGAGAGTTATTCTTTTGCTCAACAACCAACAAGTGATGAAGGTTACTCTCCTTCTCCCACAGGAACCTAGAAATCCAATATCCTATCCACCAAGTAAGCCATAATGATGTGATTACTTACTCAATCACTCAATTTATCTATAGCCCCGTTTATTAGATTGATTAGAAAATGATGCCCAATAGTTCCTGCATCCAGAACAATTTGTTTTCTCAGTTCTCTTCAAACCTGAGAGCTGCACATGCTCTCCCTCTTCATAAATGGTCTCCAGACCCATTCGTGTGTCTCGTTTGCTTCTACCGATGATTGTTTCCTCTCTTTTCTTTCCTTCCGCAACAATATTTTGTGGGTCCAATCCCCAATTTGTGGGTCAGATTAGGAAGCTTTCAGATTGTTACACATTATTTTCGTCATCCCTATGACTGTTAATGATGTAAACCTATCTGTTGCCTTCATAGGGGTTAGTGGCCTGAATTCTTGAAGAAAGAAGGGAGAAATTTTTTTCCTGAGGGAAGAAGTTGTGTTTTCCTTTGTAAAAGCCCCATTTTGGAGGATTTCCATAGGCTGCTATATATGCAGGGTGCGGAAATGCCCGATTTCCGTAGGTTGCACTATAGCTAGGTCGTGAAGTTTCCGCAGGATTCATTACAGCTAGGGTGCGGTGGCCTTCGTACGTGGGAAAAACAAATTTTTTTTTTATGCTTATAGAAGGAGAAGATTCTATGGTGAGGTGGCCTCCGAATGGTTTGGATCTTAATCGCTTTCATGATTTAGTGGGATCATCCTAACCTCCTCACCTTATCCTCTTCAACTTATAAAAGGATAGGAGCTCTCATGGAAAAAGTTAGTTTTATTTGTCTTGAGATTGTTAGCTTGGTTAGAGTGGCTTTGAGCTTTGCTTTGTCAATATAGATTGTGAGTAGCTATCAGATTCATGGTCTCAGAATCCTTGGAGAAAGAATTTTTTGGGAAGCAAGGAATTGTTGGAAGGAAACTTACAACATCAAGGCATCTAGTTGTAATCTCTCTTCTTATTATTTTATGTAATATAGTGGCATGTTTCTTTCCCATAGAATTATCTTTATTTTATTGCATAATTCCTTGATCATATGCATAGGTTGTCATTGAATATACTTCTACTGCTTTCACTTTGGTTGGTTTATGTCTCACTGCAGGATCAATATCACAAGAGCACCAGAGCGAAATAGGAACAACAAAGACATAAGGAAGCGACACTTAAAGGTATGTCTCTCATATTTTGTTCGGTAGTAAATTCGATGATTAGAGCCTAGGGAAAGCGCCATGTCCTGTCCTGTTTTGTTCTAGATCTAGGTGGATCTAGGGAGATTAGTTTATTTCCTCATTTACCGATTTATCCAATAACAAAATTGGCCTTTCAAGCTGATTTTGGGCTATATACCCTACCTTTGCGTGTAGATAAGACTGTCGACTGTTTCCCCAGGCATCACTGTAGTAGTTGGTAACCTTAGTGGCCTATCTCTTTAGGGTATTTACACAAGATGACTATGGAGGGGAAAGTATTCACGGTACTTGGAATCGACATTGGCCAAACTCACTCAGGCTCCTTGGAGGGTATACCTACGATTATGTGTGGGAGCTTTCACCAGGGTGTAAGTCCGTTAAGTAGGTCACCAACGTAACTTTTCCACCCACTCTATCTCAACCCCTTCTTACTTTGTTCCCATGACGTTGGATTTCATCACCAACTAGTGTGCTCATTGTGAGAAGGTTTTGTTTGCTTGCTTGCTTACTAGATTTTTAGCGTGTGTTGTTTGTTTTCCCCAGTGGACTCTAGATTGGATTTTTATTTAATGGCTTCATTTCCTAGAATGACCAATGAAGGAATCCTTTTGATAGGGGAACCTTTTGTTTTTCCTTCTTACAGAAACATTGGTCCTCCTCACATCGCTACTTTGAGCCTTCCAGGTCTCACAATTGGATTACCAGTATGGTTGTTTTCTACTCATGTAATCCCAAATGTAGTAAGTGCTTCAGTCATAAGCACTTCCCCTTAAGAACATCAACCTCATGTTGATCCTTCACCTTCTTCACTAGTAAGATCTTCTTCACCTTCTCCACTTGTAAGGTCTTCTTCCATTTCATCTTCTTCGTCGAGTGAAATCTCTAAAGATAGTAACTCGATGGATAAGAAGAAGAAGAAAATGAAGAATAAGTAGAAGAAAAATAAACAAGGATCTAAAATTCTAGCCATTGCTAGACGTGTTGGAAAGAAACTAGTTATTGTTGATCGTGCTAGGACTGTTGATGATGTCAAGATCACCCAAATGACCCGTAAAACCAAGTACCCTTGTAGCCTTTGTAAGGGTAGCCATCTTCTTAAGGATTGTTTTGGTCTATCCAAGGTTATAGAAGCATGGTATACACACCCTCGCCAACCCATCTCGTCAGCTTCTGAACAACATGCTGATGACCCCCCGTCAACTAGTCAAGATACCGTTGGAAAGAAGAAAAGTAGAGTCAAGTTCCCATGTATGTTATGCAAAGGGAATCATCAAACTCACCTTTTCCCTTGTATAGACGAAGCCTCAAAATTATTGGAAGACATGACTATTTCACAGCCCCAACTTCCGGCTGCTTATCACAAGCTTACTCTTGACCCACCTGTAGTTGATGGAATGATTGATCCAGTCCCTTCGTCGATCAGTCCGGTTGATCATATAGTCAATCTGGTCATGTCCTTAGTTGAATCGGTTGACAAAGTGGTCGATATGATCCCATCCTCAGTCGATCCCACTCTCCCGTTAGAGAGTGCAACCCAAGCGGTCGATTTGTTTCCACCCGTCGACCCCATTCTCCCCTTGGAGAATGAAACCCAAGTGGTCGATTTGATTTCATCATCGGTCGATCCTAATCTCTCGCTCGAGAGTAAACCTGATACTGTCCTTGTTTTTCTTGTTGATACAAACTCTACCATGTTGGGGGGTATTCCTCCTTCTCCCGTGGAATCCCCTTTGAATAATGAGGCCATCCTTTTTAATTGGGGTGTGCTAACTGGACCTTGTCTTCCCTCTCACATTCCTTTCTAGATTACAGTACAGGTTTGTGGTCGGGACACTCCTCAGACGTTGATAGATGAAGGTGCATTCATTAGTATTTTGTCCTCTATTGCTTGGCAGGCTATGGGTTGTCCTCAACTTGCACCGGTTATGCAGAATCTGTTAGCTTTTAACAGAAGAACCAGTCAACCTTTAAGGACCCTTCCTCAATTTCCTATAACTTTGGGTGGGAAAAATGTCTTTATTAATGTTATGGTAGTCCAAGACCCTTTGGATTTTGCTTTACTCCTTGGGCGAGATTATGTGTATGCCATGAAAGCTATTGTGTCCACTCTTTTTCGTGTGATATATTTCCCTCGCGATGGAAGAATTGTGACCTTCGATCAACTTTCATTCACGATCCTGACTAGATTACCTCCTTAAACGGTTTGTATATGTAGACGGTATCACCCCCGCCACAAGTCAATTATGTGGCGTTGTCTCCCATGCATTCAGTTGCTGATGCAGATGAGCCTTTCACTGTAAGCTCACTCCCTTATGACTTAGATCCAGTAGTTGACATGGTAATATCTTCGATATGGCTATTGGAGCCTGACCTCCTTACCCCTATCGTGGCCCTCGACATGTGTTCCTTCCAGAGTGTGTTTCTTCCGTCAAATGAAGATCTCTTGGAGGCCATGACCGAGTTTTGTCCCTTGACATGGTGTCCTTCTAGAGCATTGTCCTCTTGGAAGTTGTGATCAAGAAGAGAGCTTTGAGCATGGTTTTCTGATTTCAAGCTCATTAAAAAATGAAACCAGCCATGAGCATGGTTTACTGATTTCAAGATCATTAAAAAATGAAACCATCCCTGAGCATGGTTTTCTGATTTCAAGCTCTTTAAAAAATGAAACCAATTACGAGGATAGTTTTACGTCTCTATGAAAACCTCATTAAAAAATGAAATAGAGGTTATGAGCATGCTTTTTTGATTTCAATCTTGTTAACAAATGAAACCAGCTTTGAGCATGGTTTTTTGATTTCAAGCTCGTTAAAAAATGAAACCAGTTACGAGGATAGTTTTACGTTTCTGTGGCAACCTCGTTAAAAAATGAAAAGAGTTTATGAGCATGATTTTTTGATTTCAATCTTGTTAAAAATGAAACCAACTTTGAGCATGGTTTTCTGATTTCAAGCTTGTTAAAAAATGAAACCAGTTATGAGGATATTTTTTTGCGTCTCTGTAGCAACCTCGTTAAAAAATGAAACAAATCTTATGAGCATAGTTTCTGTTTATGTGTCAAGCTCGTTAAAAAATGAAATAGAGGTCTAGGGATTGAACCTGGATTCTCGAGCATAGTTCTTATCCTATGTCAAGCTCATTAAAAAATGAAACAACTTCCCCCTCTCTGTTTGAGTCAAATACTTCGTTACGTATAGTATTTGAAGCTTCATTTCATCCACCTATGTTGTTGGATGAAACAAATCTTGGGGGGAAATGCTTTCAGCCTATGAACTTCATGTTGAAGTTAAACCGTTAGCTTCTTAAGCTGGGGGTTGAGTACCAATCATCCTTGGGTTATGCGTTGGGAAGTTGCAAACATAGTTTTCTATGGTTCAAGCTTGTGTAAAAATGAAACCACCTACCTCAAGCATAGTTTCCTCTGGTTCAAGCTTGTGTAAAAATGAAACCAGGTCCAAGCATATTTTTGTTTAGTTTTTAAGCTTGTGCAAAAATAAAATCTATCCCAAGCATAGTTTTGGTTTGTTTTAAAGCTTGTGTAAAAATGAAAACAATCTTGAGCTTAGTGATCTAAAATTGAAGAAGACTTGAAATACTTGAAATACTTGAAATTATTGCAATGTAAATGTTATGTGTTTAAAGCAAATGGATTAGTTTGCAACACATAGATTAAAGAATTACTCATGTAAAATACACATAGACAGCATCATAATCAATGAACATAAGCACATAAACACAACAATTTGATAAAGGAGTTCACCCCTCTCTTGGGCTACATCTCATGGTCCAACTTCAATGGATCATTATTATTAATTGCTCAAAGTGCTCAAAAAAATGTCTTACAATGCTCAAATTGACAAACCGACTGCTCCAATGGCTTCAGAGCGTCCAAAAACCCCTGTCTGGGCTCTTTCGACACCTCAATCGGTCGAAAAACGAAGAAGTTAGGCCTCCTGGAAGTCTCTCCCTTCAAGCTTGCTGTCTCTACATCTACAAATTGCACCCTTGTTAATTGAACCTGGATCACACGCAATAATTAGTGTGAAAACCTAGCACCGGGTGCAACCGCGCCAACGGTGCAAACCGTAGGACGGTTAAGGGCACGCCAGCCCCTAACCGCCTAGCACCTGGGCGTATGGGTCATGTGACCGCACTCATTTGGCAAAAAGTGGTTAAGTCGTTACAACCATTTAACTCCCCCCACGCTCCATACATGGTCACATGGGTTAACAAGACCACGGGCTAAGTTTCAAAATCCCCCGCGCACACAACTGTCGAGCTACAATACATATAGCACGGTCATATAACAATTCAAACGACCACGGGTCAGGGCTAAGCCCCTACCCGACCCCGCCCATATATACAACATATGCAATTGAAATACATTATAATACATATGTATAATAAGAACCATGCGGCGGCATAGTGGTCGGGTGGATGTTATGAAGTCTTTACACGGTGGGGAGGTCCGGGGGTCGAACCCCATGGACTCCAATCCATTTTACATATAACCAATCAACCAATTCTGGGGTTCCATGTGGCAGCCCACGATTGGGACACATGGCACCCAATCATTGAATAGAAAACTGCCACGTGTCGACATATGATTCGACAACTGTCAACCAACAAATGCTTTCCACATCACTTCTGTATGGTCGTATGGTCCTGCTACGTCAGACTGTACGGACTGTACGGACTGTACAGTCAGCATCATTTTTTTACCTGTTTGACTTGACGAACAGATCGCTATATCTCTCGCTCCCGATGTCCGTTTGAGACGAAACAAGTTGCGTTGGGTTCACAACGACGAGGCCTACGTTCTCATCTAGTTTGAAGTGATTCCGAGCATGTTGAATTTTTGAGCAAAATTTGATCCCCTGATCACTTAGTCTTTGTTCTTTCTTATGCTCGTAAATACATGAGAATAAGTTACTGAGATTAGTCTTTGTTCTTTCTCGTGCTCGTAAATACGTGAGAATGTAACTGAGTATACTTTTATCACTTTTCGGACTCGTAAAGTTTACATGAAAAAGGAACCACTTGGAGTCACCTTTAAACTCTTTTCAGATTCTCTAAACATGAAAATATTGTCGAGTCACCTTGTTCTTTTCACGCTCGTTAAAGTATTTGAAGAAAACATCTGTTGAGCGATAGTTTATCTCTTTTTCGGTCTCATCGGACTACTTTACGAAAAAGGAACTGAGAGAGTTCTCTTTAAGTGTTTTTCAGACTCTTTAAACATGAAAACCCCTGAGTTTTCTTTCTTTGGACTTGTTAAAAAAAAATCTAAAGGCCCATATGGGACCGAACCACTCCTTCCTAGGGTTCGTTAAACATACTCCGAGGGAATCGTCTGAAGGATGAACTTACTTTACAAGCATATGTTATCTGTTGATTAAGGTTGGTTGTCATTGATGTCAACCCTTGAAGAAAGCCCCACAACACAAAGGTTTGGGTAATGGACCCAATATTGTTTGATGTGAATATGACTCATTATTGTCTTGTCATGGTTGATAAGAAGTAAAGATGTATGAACTCCAAAGTGGTCCCCTCACGGTGAAAGCCCTCACGGGAAGACTCTTTACGGAGTAAGAGAACCCATGCTTAATTGTGGAATAATGNGAGAGTTATGGCTATGATAAGTTGGAGACCCCAGGTTTGGGTAATGGACCCAAGTTTGTTTGATGGATAACGGTATGAGTTATGATATATTTCCAAATAATACTATTCTATATGGATAGTACATGTCATTCCATTTCTGGTGGTATGTGGAATGTCACATAACTCCTCAGGGTTTGAGTTATGGTCTTACGAAGTTGGAGGACCCTCATATGTCATCTAGAAGCCCCAAAAGGTCAAAGTACTCAAAGTGGTTTAAGAGATTTTAAAAGGTAAATAATAAAGTGAAGTAATGAGTGTATTATAATTCAAAGTGAATACAAAATGAATTATTTCAATAATAAATTTAATGGAGAAATTAGAA
>SNQJ01S0094172.1:0-17909 GCA_010110895.2 Picea sitchensis
CCTTCTTACAGTTTCAGCTGAGTAATTGCCCATGTGATTAGAGCTCATCTAGACAAGGGGAGTTGGAATCTTTCCATATGGTATACACAGGATTGGAAGATGAAGTCACGATTGACAAAGTGTAACTCAGTTAGTAATTGGCACGAGCAGATGTGCTTAAGACAGAGCATAGATGATTGATTAAAGGAGCGCAGGTCCAAAGGATATTTTCACAAGAAGCGTGGTTTCTGAACATGGTAAAATTGCAGCAAGCGAAAATACATAGAGATCAGAGCTGATACATTTCCCAGTTTAAACTCTCAAGAAATTAATGTATCAAAATTGGCATCAATTCAGGCGGAGTGTTGTGATCAGATTAGTGGATAGTGTTGATGGAATTCATTTCTTTTTAGCAGGTATTACAGTTGAGTGCACAAAGTCAGGGGGAGTCTGAGGAGAGAGTTTAACCCTTTGCCCTTGATGTCAAAGGGGGAGAAATGAAAGACAATATTTCCATCAATGCCAAAGGGGGAGATTGTTGGAAATATGGAAATAGCAGGGATGCAGAATGTCAAGGTTGTCATTGATGGCAATCGTCTATGGTCAGAGAGGATGCAGAATGTCAACGTTGTCATTGATGGTAACGATGAAGGGTGAAGGTCGACCGATAGGAAGATGGGCAATAACAGAGGATGCGTGTAATGTCAAGGTTGTCACATGGAAATCGTGATGAAGGGTAACACCCGATAGGAAGATGGTCGGTATCGAAATGTAAAGAAAATAGAGTTCGAGGTTGAGGTCAATCAAGCAAAAGACCTGTTGGATCCCACTCAAATTTATAGAAAGGTCGACAACCGCCGACCGGCAGAACAAATGTAGAGTTAAATTTCTACTGGCGTAGGAGAAATCCTTTACGTTTTCATCTGGATATAGAGAGATGAACAAGTGAGCCACGTGATTGAAAGTACACCGGAAATCGCCGACGCATTTAAGCCGCGAGGGAGATATTCCATCTGAAAGCCAAGGTGAAACTGATTGAATTCGGATCACAAATCCGTGAAGCGATCGACCGTTGATCACAAACTCAGACGGATCGGGGTTCGGACTTTGAAATGTCCAAATCACCGCCATCGAAAATCCCTGAATCACGATATTACCATTTGATCGCAACCGTTAATCAAGAAGTTGACCGGACCGCTTATTTGTAAGGGACACGGCACCAGGCCCTTCATCGCTAATTGGGATCGCGATTTCATAAGGAAAAGTTCACTAACGAAATCCCGGATTGCTAATATGCAAAATCCTCGACTTCGAATCCGAACCGCCGTATCAACCTCGACTCATCGCCACCGCATCATCGCCGTTTGCGACACGCGGGCACAACTGTGTAGGCGATGCAAGTAACGAAGGCATTCAACTCTTTAGGCACATACAAGTAATGAATGAGAGTGACACATGGCGCGTTTAATACCGCAGCTGAATCATGTGATGAGACGTCAGAGGACAGTGGCATTCGAGATTCGGATCTGAGTTCATAATACAAAGAAATCGACACGCATCAAGAACTGAACTAAATGCTTATTTCGCTGGCGATCGTTGTTCTCGCTGATAAGAATGAATTCCATCCGGCGATCACAGCCATGTTCGAAAGTTTCGAAGTTCGCTTTGGTATCGCGCAACTTTTAATATCGATATCGCGAAATCGCCGACACGCCGATTCCGGAGCAAGAGGTATAGCCACAAATTCCGTGAGTTAATGCGTATGTGTAAGGAGTAAAGAGGATGTCGGTAATCGGCATATCGCAGCTCCAGTGGATGAATGCACATTATCATTGAAAACCCCAAAATCCCCTAATGAAAGTGGTATGGTGGTGGTCACTTGATAGATGGTCATATTGGCATATAGCCAGGCTAAAGTTCTTAAATGAGCACATCGACGAGAATCGGTCTCCCAAGCAATATGAATATTATACAGAGAACGTCAATTCACTTATAAGTGAAACTCGTGATGGGATCGTAACCGCGATCGTGACATCGACGGAGGTCATATTCCTCACCATTAACGCTTCAGTTGTAAATCAGCTAAGTGAAACCGACTAAGAATGATGAACTAAGTAGCCTTCAATTGCCAAGAATGATGTCGTTGAATTCTCCATTGAAAGGGGAAGTGTCCGCCATAACAGGGTGAATAAAAGAAATGAATGAGGATCTAATTGAGTTGATCATTCCGAAGGAAAAATGTGTACTAGTAAGAAAAGAAGATTTGAGAGATATAGTAAGCGTTGAAGGAAACCGCGCGAATGAGAAGAGAAGAAGAGAAACATGATGGAGCCGTAATGTAAAGCGGTAATTTATCGTAATATTACGGTGACACGAAAGCGCATTACGTTGAATAAGATGATATAGGCAACGTTGAACGTAAGACCCACTTAAAGAACAAAGAAAGACCGGTACACTGATTTATCCGGTAAAGTTGAATGTGTATTTAACCATTTATATTAAAGGGAGGTTGATATTCGAGACTATTGTTCCTAAGTTCAAGCAGGGTGCTTGAACATAGAAGCCAGAAGCCCATCCTGCCGTTCTGAGGAAACCAGGGTGGCGTATGGTTAGGAGAGATCGATGTCTCTGTCTGCAAGTGGGCGCTTGTAGAATTTGAAGGTTGGTGCCTTCACTCAATGGAAAGTCGGTGACGATTGAAGTTGGTGTCGCACCCGGTGCTCGGACTGCGGAGAGTTGGTGCTCGAAGTGGGTTTCGCACTGGAAGGTCGGCGCCTTCATCCGCTTTGGTGCTAGAATACCAGGAGTTGGTGCTTCCTTCGCTGGTGACTGAGAGAAACCGTGAGAGTTGGAGCTCAAAACGTTGCAGCCTCGAAAAACAGGTAGCGTACCAATATCGAAGCTGGTGCTCAATTGTAAATGATGTACGAACTGAAAAAGACCGCCTATCACTAAGAAGAAGAGGTTTTCCTTTATGGGTTTCCTCGCGGAAATATGTGTCCCTGTTTATTATGTTCATGTTTGATGTTGAATATCTGTGGTTACTTTTATCTCAACATGTTGACTACCCTCCAATAAATAACAAGAAAAATTAAAAGAGGATGCTGATTATGATCTTTAAGTATTTTCTCTCAAAATCCTTTAATCCACATAACTGGCCAAGATATCTTAATATCCAATCTTAACTCAATATAGAGTACGAATGTCAATGAATTGATATATCTATACAGATATAAGGCCGATAAAGAAAAGGATTAATTATTCATACACCGATTCACCCCCTCACAAGAAGATCTATGTTCCTCAACATGGCATCTCCTGTGTTTGGGCAGTAATGGACCCGCTTGTTTGATGGGTAGTTGTATGAGTTATGATATATTTCAAACAATATTCTATATGGATAGTACATGTCATGCAATTGCTGGTGGTATGAACGCCGATGTAACTCCTCACGCTTGAGAGTTATGGCCTTACCTAAGTCAGAGGACCCCATGTCATCTAGAAGCCCCAAACGGTTAAAGTAGTCAAAGTGGCTTAAGGGTTTTTAAAGAGTAAATAATAAAGTGAAGTGATGAGTGTACCATATCCAAAGTGAATACAACAAAATTATTTAAATATAATAAATTTAATGGAGAAATTAGAAGTGGGTTAACCCCTAAAATATGAAAAGGGGCCAAGTGACCTAGAAGATGTTTCATGGCTACTTGGAGAGTATAAATAAGAGGTATACCTTCATTTTAATCACACTGAGCATTGAATATAGAGCATGTGGTCCTGAGGTAAACCAAGGATATATAATCCGAAATCCAGAGAAAGGTGGTTGAAAAAGAAGGTCAAATGCAAGGAAGGATAAATTATTTTGATGGTTCTTTCTAAGGTATGTTATTTATAGGTCATCTCACCATTTTCACATAAACTTTTTTAGATAATTATTCAGAATCAGGAAATTTCTATGACATTGAGAAAATACACCCAAGTATCTATGGTAAAAATTCAACTTGTGGGTCGTTGTATTTTGAGAGTTACCTGGTGGAAAATAGGGTTTGTAGGCTAGTCCTAAACTAGTCAAAAACAAGTGTTTCTGCAAAACGCTATAAATTCTTCATAAAAGATCCAAATTCGCTGAGACCAAATGTGTGTTGGTTAGGGAAAAGGAATACAAATCCTTGAAGAGGAAAAATATTCTACTTGGAAAATAGATATTATGTGTATTTGGAAGACAATGAGTATTATTTGGAAATGACAAACTATTGGTGGATCGGCTTCATTGAAGAACAAGTCAAAGTTTGCAAAACAAAGTGGAAGGAAATAAGAATGATGCATTGGCTCTCAAGACCATTCTTATTGGACTCTAAATCCCTATCAAAGAGAACATGGGACAATGAACTTCCGCCAAGGATCTATGGCTAAATAGAGAGGAGACATATCAAAGAACTAAAAGAAGATGTTGAAGACCACCAAGATATCAAATGTAAAGAATCTCTAACTCTGATTGCATATGTGATGATTTAAAAAAAAAAAAAAAAAAAAAAAAAAAAAAAAAAAAAAAGGAAGATCTTGAAGATACTTCAAAATGAAGGTAAAGAATCTCCAAAGACTTTTGATTGTATTGATCCAAAATGTGATGATGTTGATTTTTTCTCATGTGAAGAAGATGATCTAGAAATAGTTTTTGTAAAGTTTTATGATAGTTATCCCATGGAAAGAATAGAATCTTATTAGACCCCGAGGAAATTGAAGAGGGTTTATAGATACAAGTTATCATTTTTATACACACTATAACTATCTTCTAATACCAAACGCTTATTAGGAGTCAAAGGTACATCTTGATGTTAAATGAAATTCTCAAAGAGAGAAATAAGACTCTCAACTAGAAGAAAAGGAAGAAGAAATCACAAGACTAAAGAATGAAAATAAAATGTAAAGGTAGATGATGATATTAGAAAAGTTTTGAAACTATCATTCATCTCAAGACCCAAATTGAAGAAGCCAAAGAATAGAGGAACTATTGAAGAATCAAATAAATGAAAAAGGAAGAGTCATGCTTGTAAGTTAGAAGCTGAAATTACTGAATTTTAGAAAGAAGGTAAAAATTCAAACAAATTGTTGAATAGCTCACTAATACTAGATGAGATCTTAGAAAAGTCAAAGATCACTATATGATAAATCGCCCTTGGATACAAAGGAGAAGATACACATTCTCAAGAAAGCACCTCAAAGAAGAATGTGAGGTAAATCCATCAAATACAAAGACAATGTTGCAAAGAAACCATCTACACAAGGCAAAGAAAATTTCAAAAGAACAAAGCAAGGAAGACATCAAGAAGCTATTCTTGGGACACTTAAAGAAAAAGGTATGAAAGTATTTTTCATGGGCATTTCTGTTATTCATGTAATGGATATGGTCACAGCTTTTGAATGTAGATATTATGAAAGGAGATATAATGAAGATTTTATAACACCATGAGGTGTTGGAGATGATCAAGTAGGACACATTGTTGTTCACCGTAACACTATGAGATGCTGTATTAGAACTGTAGTGGATTTGGCCACAAATCCCATGAGTGTTGGAACACAAGAAGAAAGTCCAAGATGAGAACTTAAACAGCATGGCTAGAAGAAGTAATGAAGTAAGGAAAGGAGACATATTTGAAAAGATGATGCTCAGAGCTCAAGTTCGAGGAGCAGGGACATCTACAAAAGTGGGTGAAGAAGATAGAGGAGACAGAACATAATGAAACACTAAAGGGAAGCTCAAGTAAGTCATCTACCAAGTCATGCGTGGGTGACAATGGTATATGCCTTGTACATTAGATGACCTTGTATAGGTCACATACATATGTGAGCTGCAGCAGAGACCGGATATATGTGGTAAAGCCTTGAGAAAAAGGCTATGCACATGATTGCAACTTGATGTGATGGTATGACACTTTGTTGTAGGGTCCGACATTGTTGTTGTAGGTTATGACACTATTTCCCAGTTTAAGTGTTCATCTATTGATTATGTAAAATAAAATCTTGAGTGCATGACACTAACCCATGAGCATGGATTGATGTTGATCCTCATATGTACATGACTGGTACATATTTGAGTTTCATTGATATCTAACATATGCTTCTAATAATACATCATAAGATATGTTGATATCATGGTGCATGCATTTTCATGTGAATGGGCTACATATTGGTCGTGGTGAGTTGATGAGGTGATCATGTTGTACTACACTTGTTTTCGATCTATAGTTGATGCATGATTGGTACTTTTCTAGTACATTGAAAGAGACACCTACTAGCGCCATGTTGATTAAGTACACATATGTTTTATGGATGATTTGGCATACATGTATGGGATTCATCACTTTGTGGTATTGGTGCATGGTAATGTACATGTTTGGTACACTCATAGATGACATATGATTGATGATACTACACCATAGGTACTACTTGATTAGCAAAACAATTGACATTTGTTCGAGATAATTCGACAGTGGCACTTGGTTCATGACAGACATATCATGAGCGATATGATAACATTGTTTGGCGCATGTTGCAGATGCACATGGTTGGCATATTGGTAGATGAACATGGTTGGCATATTGGTAGATGGTCGGCATGTTAATAAAGGCATATGATTGATACATTACATGGATGATATGTTTTGGCACATTAATATTTTGATGTTGATGTACATAGGTGTTGTGCATGATGAGCACACATTTTGGTACGTAATTTACTTGGTTGATATTTTTTCATGATCTTTATTGACATATATTTTTCTTCTCATGATGCTTGGTATGGCATGCGCTTGATGCATGAATAGGTCCAAGGATCATTATAGTAGCACAATGTTCATCTTACAAAGATAGGGAGAGATCATTCATAGGGGGAGTCATTCTTCTTCCCATGATTCTAGGGAGGATATATTTATTAGATGAATACTCAGAAAAGATCCTTATACTTGAAGAAAGAGCACAGGAGCATAATTTCAGGGTAACAATGGTCACAGAGTATGTTCGATGTATCTTCAAAAATTACATCAGAAAGTGGTATCCCTTGTTCAAATGGGAGAGATTATCTGAGAAAAATCAAGGGCATTCAAACAAGGGGAGCAAACTCCAAGGAGAGTTCAAGCAAGGAGCAACCCAAGATGAGAATGGCCCTTCCATTGATGTCAAGGGGAGAGTTAATCACATTGATGTTATTTATGTTTATTGATCAAGAGATAGTCACATTCACTATTGATGTAGAGCATGAATTTTCATTCACATGTTGACATCAATAATTGTACTGGTGTTGACATCATTGTTGGTATTGCCATAAATGCCAAAGGGGAGATTGTTGGATCATGTTGTCATTGATGCCAATGGTTTGGTTGATTGATATCATTGATTTATGCTGCTATTGATTGGTACAAAGGATTGATTGATTGATTATTGATGTAATATAATATGTATTATCCTGATGAGAATGCATAGATGAAGATGGATCAATGAGTTGTCATTGATATGATGAAGATGAATCATTGAGTTGTCATTGATATACGATGAAGATGGATCAATGTGGTTTCATTGGTATATGATGCATTTTGAAAAATGCATAGATGAATCATTATTGTCTTTGTTTCCATGATTGATAAGGTACACAAATGGATGAACTCCAAAGTGGTCCCTTATGGTGAAAGTCCTCATGGAAGACACTTTTGTGGATTGAGTTATCCTAGAAGAATGGTTGAGGGACCCATGCTTCCTCATTATTTCTTTATCATGATTGATAAGGTGCAAAAAATGATGAACTCCAAAGTGGCCCCTTTATGGTGAGAGCACTCTCAGAAGACACTTTGCATATTGAGTTATCCTAGAAGAATGCTTGAGGACACATGCTTGCATGTGGAATAATGAGATGAAGGACATTGAATTTTTCTGGTAAACCATCCTAGAGATGTATATTTCTTTTCATGCCATTTCTCGGGGTATGTAGAACGCCACATAACTCCTCACGTTAGAGATTTATGCACAAGGAGAAGTTGGAGACCCCTGTGTCAGTAATGGACCTAAGTTTGTTTGATGTAATGTCCGAGTTATGATATATTTTAGACAATACTATTCTATATGAATAGTAAATTTCATGCCATTTCGGTGGTATGTGGGAACACATAAATCCCCATGGTTTGAGAGTTATGGCCTTATGAAGTTGGGATCTAATTCCTCACATGTCATCTAGAAGCCCCAAAAGGTCAAAAGTAGTCAAAGTGGTTTAAGTTTAAAAGGTAAATAATAAAGGAAGTGATGACCGCATCTATAATTCAAAGTGAATACAAAAATAAATTATTTAAATAATAAATTTAATGGAGAAATTGTAGGTTAACCCCTAAAATAAGGAAAGTGGGCCAAGGGACCTAGAAGATGTTTCTTTTAAGGAAGCTACTTGGAGAGTATAAATAAGAGGCAAGGCTCTCATTTTAATCAATAATTTGAGCATATTGAATATATATATGTGGCTGAGGTAACTAAGGATATGATTTTATACAAGTCAAATTGGAGAAAAGGTGAGGAAAAAGAAGGCCGAAATGCAAGGAAGGATAAATTCTTTGATGGTGCTTTCTAAGGTATGTTATTTACTGTGTCATCTCACCATTTCACTATTTTTCATAAAATTTATTCCATTGAGAAAACATACCCAAGTATTAGTGGTAAAAAATTCAACTTTGTTGGTCGTTGTATTTGGGAGTTACACTGGTGGAAAAATAGGGTTTGTCGCTAGTCCTCAAACTAGTCAAAAACAAGTGTTTCTAAAAATGTCATAACTTCTTCATGTAATCGATCCAAATTTAGTGAGAAAAAAAAATGTGTTGGTTAGGTTACGTGGATGTAGAATTTTTTGTAAAAGTTTTAGATCAATTCAATGAATATTTTTGTGGATACTTTCACAAGGTCTCTCTCTAGAATAAGTCGTAATTCAGCAAGGTATGGTATTTTTCTATACCATCTTTTGAGGGGGTTCCAAGTAGTTCCACTTGCTAATTTCATACAAAACACTAAATAACATTGTGTATCGGTTTCACATCTTTATTCATTATGTGTACAAAGTTATGATTATTTCGTTGGGGGTTGTTGACTAATCCAAACTAGTCATGGTTGAGACAGCAGCTGATGAGTTGCCATTACATGAGGTGTATAATTGATGAGGTTGGTACATATTGATTATTATTTGAAACATGATTGGTATATACTTGGTACATGGTTGGATGCACTTGTTTATGGTACAGGTTGATTACAGGTTGTTTGGCACAGGTTGGTGCATGGTTGATGCACTTGTTTATGTTGACAGATTGATATCTTTTGAGGATTGTTTCCTCATCTCAGTTGGTGCTGAGAATGTAAGTTGAGTCTTTCATATAGAGATGGTTCTCTTGTAAATATGTACTCTATTCAGTTGTTGCTGAAAAACCCCCAGATTGAAGTCCATAATAAAAAGAAAAATTGTACATACATCTTGTGTTCTTTGTGTTCCTTGTGGAGATGATTTGTTGATGATATGTTTCTAATATATGTTGATGATATGTATTCACATATAACTGATTATAAATGATAGCAATGAGTAATGAGAAAATGTTGAATGTTAACTAAGGAGTTTTTGTGTAAGAGGGAATTTTTGGGAAAAATATCCCCACACTCATTCACCCCCCCTCTAAGTGTGGTAGGTGTGTCCAACAATATTTCCTATAGTCCTACCAATATTTTTATCAGAACTCGCATTGATTGATGTGGGATTCCTTAAGGCCCACCTTTTAACAAGTCTTGCCCCATAGACCTCAACACCTTATCTGGGATATAGACTAGAGTCCATTTTGAGTACCTAGAGGCTTGCATGCCTTAATGGAAAGTTCTCTCACTGGAAATCATTGCAATACATCACCGTCCCTTGATCGTCAGATCTTGCAAGTGGATCGACATCAAAAAATCTATTCTCACTTCGCAAGATGTACTCGGGTACCCTGGCACTCATTGACATCAATGGTGATTTTTCCTCACATTGGTTAACGACATTCATCAATGGACGGTAATCCAATGAATTCTCTTCATGCTCGATATCGACACATTCATTCGCATGACTATAATTGTACCATCGGGTTTAGCAGCGGGTGAATACTATACACTTTTTCATGACTCCTCAACAGTTACAACAACATGAATTCAACCATATGAGAGTACTATTAGAATATAATGGATGTTCTTGTTTTACCATTGAAAATATCTCTATTGTCACCCAACCATAGTCCGAAGCCACCCTCCGAGCACCTTAACCTTGACAGAGAATCACTCTGGAAGAAAACCCTAGGCTAGATAGCCAATCAAAGGGTAGCATACCTTTCCCTAAGGATAACGCACCAATAAGAGATGATCAGATAGTCCAAACCCTAACCAAGAGATATTCCAAGGAAAATGTGATCTGCTAGCTGTAGCAGCTGCAATGGCAGATCTCCTCAAACCTGCACACAAGACTGGGCACTGCAGTGTGCACAAGTTATTGTTCTTCATTTCTGAGACTGCCTGCCAGAATGAGAATTGGCCTCCTATATTTATACTAATTCTGGCTAACTGCCTGGGATGAATTCTCATTCTGGGTATCTATTTGTTCAGTATATATTATTATTTCTAGGCGACTTCTTCTCTTGGAGGCTAATAACCTAATATAAATTATCTTCTTGAGTCGACAAGTCTTCTAGGGTTATTAGTCAACTCATTAGGGTTTCTTCTTACTTCTCGGAGTATTTTATCCTCATCAGGTTTACACGTGGAGGTAAATACCTCCCACAAATACCATAATATCAACACTCCCTCCTAGATAGGGAGTTATTATAGGTAATGGTCTTGAGCACAAAACATACCATTCACCCAGTAGGATCAACATAGTTGTATATACTATCTTATGACTAGATCATGAGCACCATCATCATCATTAGTGTCACCAGCTGCATCATCTCTCGAAACCATACTCTATCTAAGTAATCATACATGATTCTCACTCCACAGAGTGACACAAGAGTCATACTTCTAATATGGACATATGTCCTAGAAGAGTAGATGTTCTGAACCATTTTCCATCTGGAAAATATCTGTTCTTTAATCACCCATCTAGATCATAATCATTTACCAAACTGTTGATAGTCTTCAAGGAAATTAGAACAAAAATAGAACACAATTGTGTCTATCCATAGTAGTACATAACTACAATCCAGTGGTACACTACCACACCAAATAGCACACAAGTAATTGATCAACAACGTATAGTCACGAACAGTGGAACACATCCACCACAGTAGTATACATCTACAGTCATACAGTCTTCATAACAACCATATGATATCAACTTGCACAGAAACAATCTTATGATATAAACTGAATCATTTAGGCCAATATTTCACTCACATCTGTGAGATCTGAAAGAATATATGCCCTTAGATTAGAATAATGAGATATATGGACTATTCTTCTCAAGAAATGAAGAATAATTGTCCTGTCTTCTGAACTTGGACCATTCCCCACCCTAGCCCATTCTTCCTACACTAATCAAAGTGCACTCTGGAGAGAATGTATAAACCCTAAGGAATGTCTGTCCCTGATTGCTGAGCCTGGACCATTCCCCACCCTGGGCCATTCATCCTACACTAATCAAAGTGCACCCTGGAGAGAATGTATAAACCCAAAGGAATGATTGTTTGGACCATAACCACAAGAGGAAAATACTGTCATGTACCAACCTCCAAAACATACCATTCCTCATGTTAACCACAATGCGAAATCGTTGTCCGGTGAGGCGGGCCAGTTTTCTTGAGTAACCCTCAAGAAGAGAGACTTCCCTAGACCACTCCTCATGTTAACCACAATGGGAATTCATTGTCTATGATACATCAACAATATGGACCATTTCCCATGATAACCACAATGATAAATCGTTGTCCGTCAAAAATCTCAATCCATTTTCCGAACTAGAAAGGAAACTGCTCATCCTGGACCATTTTTCAAACTAAAAAATGATTGTCCATAAATCAATACATATCAGCGCTCCCTCCCAACCTGGGAGTCATCTCTTCATTTTTCAATAAGGAAGTCATCTCCAGAAGCTCCATATTGAGTATGCAAACTCTTTTATCTTGGACAAAAGCTTTACCAAGATGTATGTTTATCTGCTCATTTGTGGAGATATGTATTGGAGAACCTCTTTCTCCTTTCTGAACTTCATCACGGATAATGTAATGCTTGATTTCAAATGTACTTCATTATGGAGCACTGGTCTTCTTTGAAGGCTTCATGTAGCTCTGATCAATAAAATATATCATTGTTGGAAAACTGGAACATATCCATGTGGCACTTATTTTGTCATCATGAGATTTGATCTTCTGAGTAATCATCTTGATACAATATCTTGTTATAGGAAATCTTCACCATGCTTCTACTGTGCACTAAATGTTCTCCACCAAGTTATTTTCCTCCATCTGCATACAAGGGTCTCTTTCTGGTATGCCTCAAAGTCTTGAGATTTCTCTTCATACGCTCTTTGCTCAATTTCTCTGGAGAACATTCTTTGCATTTATCTAATGTAGAACTCCAACTCATGGATATTGACTCATGTAAAGATATGTTTGGTTTACCGAAATGAGTAATCATCATAGTCTTCTTCCTCCATCTGGGAGAAAATCTAGTTCTAGATCTTGCAATGCTTTCATTCATAAGTCTTCCATACACCGTTCTTCATCACAATTTTCAGTTCCTCAGCTTGATTGCTTTTAGTGAGTTCATGTCAGGCTGGTAATTTTGTGATATAATGACTGGTTGTTCTATATTCTCTTGTTTCTTGGAATCTTCATGTTCTTCCTCATGTTTTTCCTTTAACTCTTGGGTCCATGGAGTTTCTTATAGATTCCATGATTTCACTTCTTTCATAGGATCATGAATATGGATGGACAACCAGGGATACTTTAAGGCTTTTCTTTGAAGAGGTCTTCTTCTCTGGTTGAATTGAACACGTACTATCTTTCATGGCTACTACCATACTTCATCCTTTTTAATGGATCATAGGATTAGCTCCTTCCTAATCCTTGCTTCATGTATGAGTGCATATAATCATCTCCCTCCATCTAATAGAGTCCATGCTTCCATCTGAATCCTTATTTTCTTCTGCAATATATAATTGGCTCTCTCTGTCTAACAGAATCCACGCTTCCATTTTGTTGTCTTCTACAAAACGTTATAAGTCTTTCTCTGACTTCTTTCTGTCTTTTATTCTTCTAAGTCTCTTCATGATTGATTCAGTGTATTTCATCCTTTCATGTGTATTATCTAATTATATCAATCCTTATCTTGTTGTTCTTATATAGTTATAGTTCTTCTTGGAATACATTATCTTCCAGGAGATAGATGTACAAGATATGTACAGAGACGATGCAAACAATATATGTACAAGAAATAAGAAGAGTGTTGTTACCTTCAGAAGAATAAGTCTCTTTCATCATGCTTAGTCTTCTTTGTAGGTTCTTTTTCTTCAGCAACTGATGCTTCATGTTTCTCCTTCCTTTTCTTTAGCTTGGGACAATGATTCTTGTAGTGAGCATACTTTCGATAGTTGAAGCATTGTATTTATGAAATGTCTTTGTCTTGATTTGGCTTCCTCCTTGAGCTAAACTTCCTTTTGTTCCTGAAATTCTTGAATCTTTTTGTGAAGCCCTGATCATCGTACTTCTTTTGGGGTTTCTCTTTTGCACTGATCCTGGATTCTTCTTGAAAACAACAAGTCCAAAGTTCTTCAAATGTAGGATACTCCTTTCTTGTGTTCATGCTTGTAGAAAATGCATCCCACGTCTTGGGAAGACCATTGAGTACTATGTTTACCAATTCCTTCTCTAAAATGATCTCTTCAATATCTTGTAGTTGATCTCTTAACTAGGAGATTCTCACAAAGTATGATGTTATGATGTCCTCATCATTCATCTTCATGTCATGGAGCTCATTCTTCAGACTCATAACTTGTCCAATGTTTCTGACCGAGACGAGATTTGTTAGGGAATTGTGCATCTTCTTCGATGAGTCAAGATGGGATATGTAGGGTATCAAGTGGTATTTTATAGATTCCACTATGATACTCATGGCATTGATGTCACCGTCTTTGAACTTGTCCATAACTGCAATGTTTTGTGGTTCCTTCTCGTTTCCTTCTTCAAACTCTGGTTCCATGATCTTTCCTTTCACGATATCCAACACTTCATTCTTGGAAAGGATGAGGTCAATCCTTGTCTTCCATGATCTGAAGTTAGAGGCTCCATCTAACTTGTTCTCTGACTTCATAGAATAATTCATGGCTGCTTTGACTTGGTCAAACCCTAGATTTGAACACAAACTTAAACTTGACGTCTTCGCTTGCTGAGAGTACCAAGAGATGCGCTAGGCTAGGGTGCACTAATCTATCTGGAGATTAGGTAAATTGATTCACTTGAGGTGCCTCAACGAGAGGATTAGGTTTTGACACCTAGGTTTCGACTTAAGGCTGTCGGTGAGGGACTATAATGTATAAATAGAGGTCGAGAGGACCTAGGTCGGGACGATACTAGTGTTGGGTACTGATATTGATTGTTGTTGGTTGAGAGATTATTGTACTGTGAGAGAGAGGAGTGTTGAGAGTGAGAGCCTTCTGGTATTGTAAGATATTCAGCTGGGTGTGAAGATAGTCCAAACCCTAACCAAGAGATAGGGTAGCACACCAACAAGAGATGATCAGATAGTACAAACCCTAACCAATATATAGTCCAAGACAAATGTGATATGATAGCTGCAACAACTACAATGGCATCTCTCCTCAAACCTGCACACAAGACTGGGCACTGCAGTGCGCAAAAGTTTTTGTTCTACAATTTTGAGACTGCTTGCCAGAATGAGAACTGACCTCCTATATTTATACTAATTCTGGCTAACTGCCTGGGCTGACTTCTCATTTTGGATATCTGTCTGTTCAATATATATTATTATTTCTGGCCGACTTATTCTTTTGGAGGCTAATAACCTAATATAAATTATCTTCTTGAGTCGACAAGTCTTCTAGGGTTACTAGTCAACTCATTAGGGTTTCTTCTTGCTTCCCGGATTATTCTATCCTCGTCATGTTTACACATGGAGGTAAATACCTCCTGCAACTACCATAATATCAACAAGTACTATAGTTCCACTTTCATACTTCCTCTTTTCCATGATTCATTAGCAACAGTTCATATTCCTCCACTTCACATTATGTGATCCAATAATTACAACAGTCATAGCTAAAACAATAGTCACCTTTCACATGATCCTGCAATAGTGACATCTTCAATTATCTAGCAGTCGCATCATCCACATTCCTATTAGATAGTTCATCAACATTTTGGGTAAGTGGAGGTATGTTATTTTCTAAACTTTAATCATGTAATTCCTCAACTACTAGCAATGAATAATTTGGAAACATCCCCCACCATGCTCCCTTTCCTTTTCACTTCTATGAATCATGCCACATTGCAAGAGGACATGCAACCAATTGAGTTGGTGAGGGGAATATATCCGCTATCATCACTCCATTTTTCCCACTACCATAATTCCATTTTTCATCTCATTTACCATTTACCAACATTTTTTTTCTTCGAACGATACTCTGTTGCACTTTGCTTCATAAGCATTGATATACATATTGGCATGATTCAAAAATATGCAAAAGGGATTTCTTATACTCAGTGATGTTTCCTTATGCACATTGATAGCTTATCTTTTCCAGTAAATATATGGGTAAAGTATTATAACAACAAGAGAACAAATAGAATGAAATAAATGTTGTTAACACAAGAACCGACATTCTTTATATTCATGGTTGTCACATAAGAACCAACCATAAGAAAATGCCATTTGTTACTCATGTCATTCTCATCCTGGTAACATTCATTATCATCACTCAAAGATGAAATTCAGATGCCGAAATTTCTTGAGAAGATCCATGCATAGTTTCATGCGGACATGCAACAAGTTCAGTTGGGGGGTATGTTGGGACTCAGAAATGTCGTATTTTCATCCACCTTTCACTTCATCATTCTTCACATTTCGTCACCCCATTAACCTTTCATGATATCATTTTCATAAATATATTTGGGTTTCACCTTATTATTTTCCACTATATTCATTTTAAGTATTAAAAGGGAATTTGTGATTAAATATTAGAAAATCGACATGTTTTCATATATATCTCAAAAATGTGTGAGCTTTGTAATGTGTAGGAACATATGAAGGATTAATTCAAAAAGAATTCTCGAATACTTCCTCCACCATTTCAATATTTGAGGAGATAATTCAAGCCTATTCCAAGGAGAAGATCATGGAGATTTGGTTGTCATATCTTATCCAAGATATATGAGAGATATGTGTGAGGATTTGAAGGGATTATATTTTGTAATAATGGGAAATTGGTTGAGAGAAAAGTGGATCTGTAATTATGCTATTCTTATGTTCTTTTCAAATCTCTCATGTATAAAAGAGAGTTTTGTCTCTTCATGAGAGGGGGAGAATTGTTACGATGTAGATTGGATTCATGAAAAGTCTCTTTTTGTAAACCTACTTGTTGAAGATTAATGCAAGTTTGAAATCAGTGATATTGTGTCTCTTAGAAGTTAGCATCTGTTGATCTAAAATATTCCACGTTGGCATCGACAAGGGCCACCGATCTAACTTGGTAATCTCGTTGTAAATTATTAGTGTAGATTTTCATTTCATGTACCTGTTATTTTGATTTCATGTTATTTTGTTTTGATTCACTATTAGATTTTTTTGCAAAGTGTGGCAATGCAGGAACAGTTGGATCTCCATATTTCACCATATATGAGATTTAATGGAGCATCCCACTACACTTATCTTTCTTTTCCATAATTGATTAGGTTACACCTTGCTAACACATGCACAATCAAGACCTCCATCTCTCACCCTACATGCACCTATAATGGAATGTTGTGAATGCACAAAGTGTTAATTTTTGTTTGTTTAGTTTCTCCAGGAGATAGAATCAAAATTCATCTTTTCCTTTCATGAGCCATCAATGAACAGGTCCATCACCCGAGCAAGAGATTTTTCTTTTTTATGAGTGTTTCTTTCCAACTTTTGAATTGTGTGAAGATTGTTATTTTTAAAGGTGTGTTGGTTTCTAAATGGTTTTCTTATCTAAGCTATACTAAACAGACATATGAACCTATCTGTTATCGGAACATATAGTGCATCAAATATACTGATTACGAATCCCGATCGATAATTTATGTTTGGTAATATAGTATGCATATAATTTTACCAACAATAACCCTCGCGTTCAAGCATGCAAACAAATATTTTCACACCTACGACAAGCCTAGTACTAATACATGACTTGCTGGTGTTTCAATTATTGACTGAGATACAATTGTCGAAAGAAAACATACATGGAATAAAATGATGGCAAGAAAATTAGTTTCCTTAGCTCTAATAACTAATCACACATTAACCACACGATTTGATTTCCATCATTAGCTATGTTTCATAGGTTTCCGAAATGTGGGAACATTGGGAACATGGATACGCGTGTCCGGAATGAGTAAAAGTTTCCCTCAAATTTATAGGAAACGTGAATTTGCGAGTGACAATAATATATATTAAAAAATATATATAAATATTTTAAATTACAATGATACTTTAGATTACAATGTATAGAGATATTGATACATTTAAAATCTTATTTCAATAAAATTGAGGGTCAATAGAGGACAATGTTTCTCGTATTGCAACAACTACAATATTAAAATTACTAATTTAAGTTGTGCTAATAATTATATGAATATATTTAACACAATAATGAAACTTTAATATCCCTAAATATCACATTAGAAAATGAGAAACAAAATT
>SNQJ01S0094172.1:21945-33490 GCA_010110895.2 Picea sitchensis
TGATGATGTTGGTACATATTGATGAGTCATTGTTGATGAGTAGTTGACACATGATTGGTATATACTTGGTACATGGTTGGATGCACTTGTTTATGGTACAGGTTGATTACAGGTTGTTTGGCACAGGTTGGTGCATGGTTGATCTCTTGTTTATGGTAAAGATTGATATTTGTTGAGGATTGTTGCCTCATCTCATTTTGTGATGAGAATGTAAGCTGATTCTTGCATATAGAGCTGGTGCTCCTGTAGAGTTGTACTCTATTCAGTTGTTGCCGAAAAACCCCCGGATTGAAGTCCATAATAAAAAGAAAAATTGTACATACATCTTGTGTTCCTTGTGAAGATGATTTGTTGATGATATATTGCTTATATGTATTCACATCTAACTAATTATTAATGACAACAATGAGTAATGAATAAATGTCGAATGCTAACTAATGATTTTTTTGTAAGAGGGAAGTTTTGGGAAAAAGATCCCCACACTCATTCACCCGCCCCCTCTAAGTGTGGTAGGTGTGTCCAACATCCTCATCATTTCCAGAACTTTAGTAGGTGAGCTTCCATCACTATTTTGTCTCGGGTCTTCAGGATGTCTTTGTATAGGATTCCCCTCAAGTCTGATTTTTGCGTCATCCTGGGTTTCCATGATTAACACAAAACAAAAAAGAGTTTTATGTTTGTAACAGTAGTTTGTTTTGTTAGTTTCTCATAATCATAAAAAAAATATACTAAGTAAATACTTTGGCCCTGTTCAAGGTCCAAGTGTTGTAACCTTTTCTCTAATATCGTATGTAATGATTCCCACATTTCGTGATAAAAATAAATAAATAAATAAAATTATAAGGTCGCTAAATCTTATCATTAAATTTAAGACAAAAGAGAACTTCTAACAATCATAGCTTTAGACATATACTTCATAATTTCAATCATAACATCATGATGTAGAGGTTTCACTATCCTCTTGGTATCCTTAACGAGGTCTTGCCACTTCTTGTCTAGGTGCACCTATCTGATAGGACCTGTCAACCCCACCTTCCAAAGAGTGGGGTGAAGCTTATTACTAAAGGTTTATATTTTCTTTGGACCTCACTCTAGAATAAAAGGTAATTTTCTTTTCCCTTTCTAAACTATAGAACTCTTTTCCTATTGCGTAACTTCCATCGTATAACACAACACCCTAAACATATGTTAACATTGTGGTGTATGTTTATAAAGTATTAACACTCCGAACAAAGTGGTTAACGCAAGGGACATGGTTACTATTTGAATGGACATGTGTTAACTAACATTATTCAAGTAGTTACTAGGCTACAATTAAGTGTTAGAATCTAACTATAACGTCCAAAGGAGTGCACTCTAAACCTAACTAGTATGCACTCATTCTTCTTTTTAACTGATAATTAAGTAAGTCGGCAGGAGCATACAATCAAGTTTTAAAGTCCCTACCGGGGATATTAAATAGAGACCCGGTGGCGTAGCCTGGGATTAATGCTCGGCCTCCATGCCCATTGTACTCTCGCCACCTCAAGTCAGTCACATGGCCTCGACACATATTATTTACTCATCCATTACACAACTCATTAGGGGTTTTTCCATTTTTTGTTTTTGTCAAATCCTATCCCTGTGTATACACAGAACTTGGCCAAAAAACCTCTACTACTCTTCGGATGAATGAAATGGCCAACCATCGAGAGGTTGGAACTCACATCGATGTTAAGAGAGCCTTCAAAGAAAAAATTTTGGATTTTTTGAAAGGTAAGCATTCTTCTATGTTGGTTTTTTTCCTTGGTCTCGCGTAGTTACCCTGTCTGGTAAGGATACAAAAATTCTACATGTATCCTCCTGTGCATTGAGGTTTTTGTTTTTGAAATATTTATTATTTGTTCTGTACAGACTCTTGAGTAGGAACTTAGGCTACTATAATAAATATAGAATATGATTGAAAATGGCTATGTCACTTCATGATTTTCTCTTTTCCTTCCGGCCTCCAAATGATATGTAAATGAAGAGTTTTTTTCGAACCCCTAATCATTTAATCTTAGAAGGCTCTCTGTAGGATAACATCATGGCCAGAGTGGTGACTCTGTGTTTAAAATTCATTCTCTGAGGGTTCTTCATGGAGGGTGAGAAATAAGCTTATTACTTCACAATCTTTAGAATCGGAGTTGTGCCCTCTACATTAAAGGTATTCAGGTTCTAAAGTAGCGCTTATCAATAACTTTCGAGTTCTATTGTGTGTATTGATTCATATATAATCAACATGGGTAGAAGTTATAGATTCTTATGGCACTTGATTTCACTATGTACTTGGTTCTTTTAACGGAAAGTCCTAAAGGCCGAATCCTTACCTATGTATAATGAACATATTAATGGGTAAGGAACGGAAGTTTCAACATTATTCATATATTGTATAGTCGATTTTAGAGAATAAGGCCAAATCGGTCCATTTCCTCTTTGGCACATTGATTATGTTATATTTAGATTTTTTGAACTCGATAATGACTCTTGGCTATTGTCGAATATGCATATAATTATTTGTAAATAACTCCACGCATCATGACTGTAATAAATTTGATTTGTGCCTATACTGATTCATCTTCCAAAAATTTCATTGTGACCAACCGTGCTATTTGTTTCCTTTTATCTCATTACTATCAGGCGGTTACAGGTACTGAGGCAATTTATGTTGTTGTTAACAAAGATATGAATTTATCAAAATATGTGTAAAACCATTTAAGGGTTCCAGAATGTCTGTGATATCATCGGGCCTTCGCGCCTCTCGTATTTAGTTCCATAATTTCATTTGTGTTAACCAGTTTATTCCAAATATTATTTCCAGAACTTTAATATGTGATCAACTAGACCTATTCGTCCTCCAAATTATCATTAACACCTACTAATATATATATATATATATATATATATACTGTAGGCTTTCTGTAATGAATCTTGTAATTCATATGGCTACTTTCATACATAATTATATATTAGGTACTTGCATACATAGTTATCTCCTATTAAATTATAATGATTTGCAACAACAGTTTAAATATGATAGGGTACTTAAACCAAACTCAAAGTTAACTCACAGAGATATATATCTATGTAGTATATTTGTGAAATTTTCGAAATTCTCAGGTTTACCTCCAGAATGGTGATTACTAACAGAATAGTTAGTTATACTAGATGCATCGAACTGGTAGAAATTCCTAAGAAAATTAATGGAGTAGCATCTTTATAATTACAGTTATAGTTCCTTCAGAATTTAATAACAGAACATCTCATATATATGTAAATCACATAAAAATCCCACTAGTCAATAATTCATCATGACATGTAAACAAAGAAGGAGAAAGTAGACATATCTGAACAAAATTTCCGAATAACAAATGGAACAGCCACGTTCCTCCCAACCTTAGAACAGGGCAGCCAAATCACTTGTCTTGTTCACCCCCTAGCCTGACCATGAATCGATGAGGTCTAACTCGGAATTCCTCCTTAGCAAATGCCTTTTAGTTTCCAGCAGTCTTCTTCTTGCCTCACACTCAACACGTAGTGTTCGTAACAACAAGAGATAGATTTTTCCAGAGCATACTAGGTAGCGTCCTACCTCCTCCCATATGCTTTATATCCAACAACAAAAGTGCCTAGGTTTTTCTCCCTTTGGGAATTTTCCCACCTTTCCAAATCCATGATTTTCAGGAGCTGCAAATGGCCAAATTCTTGATTTTCCACTTGTAACAATCAGCCTTGAGGTAATTCCAACATGTTCCCCACTCATGGAGTCATGGTTAGCTGATTTCAACATGGCTGTTCCATTTGTCCTCCAATAATAATTATAAAATATTTTGTTTCATACAAGTGTCATATTCAAGTAGTTAGTTGGGTCAAATCAAATCTCTTCCCAACAATCATAATCATTAATTACAATTAACTAAATTTGAAATTCGGAATTTCCATAAATGGAAAAAAATTTCCAATTTTGAATTTACCAAAAATAGAAATAATTTCCTAAGAAATTTCAAACTTAAAAATAATTTATTTTTGGGGATGTCACATACTTTCCCCATTCAATAAAAAATTGTCCTCAGTGTTCCTTCCTTTCTTGGAATAGGTTTGGATGAGATTTCTGCAAATCTCCCTCCAACTCCCAAGTCTTCTCCTCAGGGCTAAAGTGCTTCCACTGCACCTTTACGTGAGAGACGACTCTATTCCGAAGTGTAATTTCTCTCCAGTCCATAATGCACAAGGGTTCTACTTGGAACTCGCCTTCAGGTTCCACCTACACCGAGTTCCAATCGATCATATGAGTGGAGTCATGAACATAATTCTTTAACAGAGAAACATGAAATACAGTATGAATTTTTAGATTGGCTGGAAGGGCAAGTTGGTATGCTATGGGTCCAATTCGAGCTAATATCTTGAAAGGCCCACAAAATCTGGGTGCCAAATTGGCACAATTTCCTAGCTTTAGTGAACTTTTCCTGGCTTTCACTTTTAAATAGACGTGGTCTCCCACTTGAAATTCCAAGTGTCTTCTTTTCTGTTCCGCTTAACTTTTTTGCCTGTCTTGTGCCTCCTTTAAAATTTGTTGTACTTTTCTTACCATGTTATCCATTTTCTGGAGCATCTCTGGTCCAACCATGAGTCTTTCAACTGGTTTATCCTAGCAAATTGGATTCATACACTTTCTGTTGTACAGTACCTCGAAAGGGATCATTTTAGTTGAAGCTTGGTACCCATTGTTGTATGCAAATTCTACCAAGTGCAGGTAGTCTTCCCACTTGCTTGGTTTTTCTCTTACGTACATGTGGAGCATGTATTCTATGATTTGGTTTGTTTGTTCCATCTGTTCATCTGTTTGTGGATGATAACTCATGCTGAAATTCAAGTTAGTATTTAGCCTTGCAAACAATTCTTTTAAAAAAGCAGATGTAAATTTTACGTCTCTATCCAAAATCACCATTTTAGGAATACCATGTAGTCTAAAAATTTATTTCATGAATATTTCAGCGATGTTAATAACTTTAAAAGTAGACTTTACAGGAATAAAGTGTGCAGACTTACTAAGTTTATCGATTACCACCATAATTAAATCATTATATTTCTGAGTTCTAGGAAAACCTGTAATAAAGTCTAGTGATATCATCTGCCCGTTCCATTATGGCACAAGTAAGGGCTGCAATAGGCTGGCTGGGTGTTGGTGTTTGTATTTTACCTACTGACAATCTTGACACTTAGTTAAGTACTCTGTTGTTTCTCCCTTTATATTAGGACAATAAAATAACTTCCGTAGTGTTGTTAACTTTTTTTGGTATCCTAGATGACCAGAATATGGTTTCTTATGAATTTCATCCAACACTGTTAACTTTAGCTTTGTCGAATCTGGTATGTATATTCTGTTTTTAAATCATAGTAATCCATTTCTGTCCACCGTCAGATCTACTTTGTCTGAATTTTTTGTAGTGCTTTGTACTCTGTACTTTTGCCATTGTTTTAGTGTAATATTCGTCGTTATTACCTGCAGCCTTTACCCTATGTTCAAGATCTCTTTATGCCCTGCTAACGTTTATTTTAAACAACCCATGAACTCTTCTTCTCAAAGCATCAACTACTTTGTTTTCTTTATCCTTGATATGTCTTACCTCAAAGTCAAATTCGCTCAAGAAGGATAGCCATATTTATTTCCTTGCATTAAGGTCTGACTTTCTAAACAAAAATTTCACTCTGTTGTTATCTGTCAATAATAGAAATCTGTTGCCCATTATGTAGTTCCACCACATTTTTAAGGCATGTATTACAACTGCCAACTCTAAGTCACGAGTGATGTAATTTCGTTCGTGTTCCTTTATTTTTCGGGATTCATAACAAATTACGTGCCCTTCTTGAGATAGGACACCACCTAGTCCTTCTTTACTTGCGTCTACACAGATGATGAAGTCTTTGTTTGGGTATGCTACCTTTAAAATGGGTGTGGTTGTTAACAATTCCTTTAATTTATTAAAACCATCTTGACACTTCTGTGACTAGTTAAACTTGGTCCCTTTCTTTTGTAACGATGTGATAGGGTAAGCAAGTTTTGAAAATCCCTCTATAAATCTACGGTAATATCCGGTGATTCCCATGAATGACTGGATGTTCGCTACATCCTTAAGTACCGGCCATTCCATGATGGCTCCTATTTTCAAAGGATCGACTACAATGCCTTCTGTAGATATTACATGTCCTAGGTACTGTATTTTCTTCTGCTAAAAATCACACTTATAGAATTAAACATACATTTTTTATTTCCTTAAAGTTTGGAGAACTATTCTTAAGTTCTCTTCATGTTCTTGTTCTGTTTTAGAATATACTAGAATATTGTCAATAAATACCAACACGAACTTGTCCAAGTACTGACTGAAAATATTGTTCATTAAACACATAAATGTGGATGGCGCGTTAGTGAGTCCGAAAGGTATAACTACAAATTTGTAATGTCCATATCTTGTTCGAAAAGTTGTTTTTCTTATGTCCTCATCTTTTATCCTAACCTGGTGAAAACTAGATCATAAATCCAATTTCGAAAATATTTTCGCCACACGTACTTGATCGAATAGATCATTTATCGCAGGTAAGGGGTACGTGTTCTTAATAGTCATTTTGTTTAGTTGTCTATAATCGATACATAATCTTAGAGTGTCATCTTTCTTTTTCACAGAGAAGACTCGTGCTCCCCATGGTGAAACACTTGGTCTGATATATTCTTTGTCCAATAATTCCCGTACTTGGATTTTTAGTTCTGTCAATTCTGGAAAACTCATTCGGTAAGGTTCTTTAGAGATAAGGGTTGAACTAGGTAGTAGGTCGATAGTAAAGTCTATTCCCTTCTAGGGGTAATTCAGGTATTTCATCAACAAACACGTCACTAAAATCATGTAGAATAACAAATCCTCCAAGTTGGGTTTATTTTATTTTTCTAATAGGTTTGTTACTTGGATGGCGTAAACTTGACAACCCTTTCTCATGCATTTCTTGAATTGCATTGTTGAAATATGTCTAACTGATACTAGTTTTTGTATACCTTGAACTGTCCTAGTGGTGTCATTTTCATCTTTATACTTAATTGTTTTTTCATAACAATCTACCACTTCTTTATGCCTTTCTAACCAATCCATTCTGATAATTACATCATAAGATCCTAGTGGTAGAATGTTCAGATTTTTCTTTATGTTTTGACCACCTAAACTGAACTCATAATCAAAAATAAAGTCAACAACTTTCCTTTTTGTCCTTGTTACTAGTTGTACCAGCCAAGATTTTGCATGTCTTATTTTTTTAAGTTTATTTGACTTTACTATACCAGGAGTGATATAACTTAATGTATCTTCAGGATCGATTAAAACAAAAATTTGAGTATTATTGAGTAACTTTCATATAGTTACTATTTCTTAAAGTATGACCATTCCATCTATTTCTCCTTTAGGCCCTTGGCCAATTTTAGATCTTTCCACCAAATGTTGGCTTTTCCTTTCAGATTATAGATGGCCATTTTGACCTTCATATTGCTGGAATAGTTGTAGATCTGAAAATACTTCTTGATGTCTAATAACCATGCTTTAGCTTCCTCCCCTGTTCTGGATTCCCCATCAAAGGTAGCGGGTTTGATTTTCTTAAATTCCCCTTCAAGGTGATTTACCTGTTTTCTTTTTCTGTCTGTTTTTGTTTTATATTCAAATAAAGGTGTACCTTCAGATGAGATTTCACATTTTTCTTCTTTAGGACCAGAATTCTCGGAGGCCCTTTTAATGACCTCTTCCTCATGGTCATAATCCTTTGGGACTTTCTTTGTCACTATACTATGCAGCAGGACAACATTTATTTCATGGTGTTCCTGTTGTGCCTTCTTCAGTTTCTCATTGTCTGCTTTGAAGACTTGCATCTCAACAATGAGATTCCTCATCATTTCTAGAACTTTAGTAGGTGATCTTATTTCACTAATCTGTCTCGGGTCTTCAGGAGGTCTTTGTGCAGGATTCCCCTCAAGTTTGATTTTTGGGTCATCCTAGGCTGCCATGATTAACAAAAAACAGAAAAGAAGTTTTTTTTTTTGAACAATAGTTGTTTTTGTTAGTTTTTCATAAGCATAAAAAAAATATGCGAAGTAAATACTTTGGACCTATTCAAGGTCCAAGTGTTGTAACATTTTCTCTGATACTGTATGTATTGTTTCCCATATTTCACGATAAAAAAAATAAAATTATAAGGTCGCTAAATCTTATCATTAAATTTAAGATGAAAGAGAACTTCTAACAATCATAGATTCAGACATATACTTCATAACTTCAATCATAACATCATGATGAAGAGGATTCACTATCCTCTTGGAATCCTTAGCGAGGTCTCGCCACTTCTTGTCTAGGTGCACCTATCTAGTAGGACCTGTCAACCCTACCTTCCAAAGAGTGGGGTGAAGCTTATTACTAAAGGTTTATATTTTCTTTGGACCTCACTCTAGAATAAAAGGTAATTTTATTTTCCCTTTGTAAAATATAGAACTCTTTTCCTATTGCACAAATTCCATCATAAAACACAACACCCTAAACATACGTTAACATTGTGGTGTATGTTTATAAAGTATTAACACTCCGAAAAAAGTGGTTAACACAAGGGACATGGTTACTATTCGAATGACCACATGTTAACTAATAGTATTCAAGCAGTTAATAGGCTAGGATTAAGTGTTAGAATCTAACCAGAATGTCCAAAGGAGCACGCTCTAAACCTAACTGGTATGCACTCATTCTTATCCTTAACTGAGAATTAAGTAAGGCGACAGGAGCATACAATCAACGTTTAAATCCCTACCGGAAATATTAAACAGAGACTCGGTAGCATACCCTGGGATTAATGCTCAACCTCCATGCCCACTGTTCTCTTGCCACCTCAAGTCAGTCACATGGCCCCGACACATATTATTTACTCGTCCATTACTCAGCTCATTACGGGTTTTTCCAGTTTTTGTTTTTTTCAAATCCTATCCCTGTGTATATGCAGAACTTGGCCAAACGACCTCTGTTACTCTTCCGCCGAATGAAATGGCCAACCATCGAGAGGCTAGAACTTAAATTGATGTCAAGAGAACCTTCAGAGAACATTGGTTAGAGTCTTTGAAAGGTAAGTTTTCTTCTATGCTGGTTATTTTCCTTGGTCTAACATAGTTAGCCTGTCTGGTAAGGATACATAGATTCTACCTGTATCCTCCTGTGTGTTGAGGTTTTTGTTTTTGAAATATTTATTATATTCTCTATACACGCTCTTGAGTAGGATCTTAGGCTACTATAATAAAGATAGAATTCGATTGAAAATGGCTCTGTCACTTCATGATTTTCTCTTTTCCTTTCGGCCTCCATCTGATATGTAAACGAAGAGTTTCTTTCGAACCCCTAAGAATTTAATCTTAGAATGTTCTCTGTAGGATAACATTGTGGCCAGAGTGGTGACTCTGCATTTAAAACTCATTCTCCGAGGGTTCCTCGTCGAGGGTGGGAAATTCGATTCTCCATTTGTGTAAACAGTCATGCTATACGGGTAGACATACCACTGTAACTTTCAGAGGGATAGATTTCATTTCATTGCGTTGAATCTTTATATTTCACCTTGACTTCCCTTATTTTGGGTTATTCACTGCAATCTTATAGAAAAGTAGTTTTCCTTTATCGTTTGTACAGATTAGAGGTCTCCACAAGTTTTCCTAACTGAGGCTCAATCCATATAAGGGCGGTGTTGGCTTCACTATGCATTATTACCCTACAGAATCTTTAAAGGAAAAAAATTCTCGAGAGGGTTTACCCCATACTCATTCAATGATCCTTGGCTATTTAGGAAACATAAAAGAGTTTTCTCCTTATCTTTGTTGACATGGTTTTCTAGACATCCAGACACCCTGTTGACTCTCGATGTCTATTATAGTCGGTCGTTTAAGCATAAACTATTTTCAGGACAAGGGTGAAGTCTCATGGTTGAAAAGGTCGTGCAATTTTGTTTAATTTTGGTAGTGTAGAATCTTTGTATGTTTTAATCATTTCAACTTTAATAATTCCTTGTATTTATTTTGGTAAACATTGTTATTGAACTTCTTATAGCGATCTAAAGATGGGACCCCTGATTTTTTCGAGGGTACCCATCAATTCAACCTCGACCCACTTCTCCCTTCCATTCAGTGGACTTCTTCCTCAACTACGTGGATGATAGGACCAATCCAGACCGCAATTTAAGTGATGTTGTAAATTTATGGATATTATAATTCTATAGTATAGAGATTGTTTTGGATTTTTAATCTAATTTGTTATTCAAAATTTTTATTAATTGCTCATTCTCATTATCGTCCTTACTTCCTTGTAGGACTATTGATTGCTCACAATCTTCCAACTTGGAGTTGTGCCCTCTACAAAAGGTATTCAGGTTCTAAAGTAGTGATTAGGTAGTCTTCCCACTTGATTGGTTTTGGTCTTACGTACATGCGAAGCATGTCTTCTACGATTTGGTTTGTTCGTTCGGTCTGTCCATCCGTTTGTGGATGATAACTCATGCTGAAATTCAAGTTAGTATTTAGCCCTGCAAACAATTCTTTCCAAAAAGAAGATGTAAATTTTACGTCTCTATCTGAAATCACCATTTTAGGAATACCATGCAGTCTAAAAATTTCTTTCATGAACATTTCAGCTATGTTAATATCTTTAAAAGTAGACTTTACAGGAATAAAGTGTCCATGCAAGATACCAGATATATAAAATATGCAGAACAGAAATAAAATTCTAGAAATGGCAGAATAACAGTAAAATATCCAGCATAATCTTCACAATACACAGAAATAATATGCAAAATAGCAATAGAAAAGCACTTTGATTCAGAAAGAAATGTTCACAGGCCTCTTTGAGGGGGCAACCTCCAGTCGAGCAGCGCTCTGTTACAATAATATCCAAGCTAGGGTTTTCATACCCTCGACTCTTATTTATACTAAATATGTCTATTAAGAGAAGCATCTAGAGGAAGATCCTTCTAGAAGCGAAAGCTTCTATTAGGTCTTCTTACATCCGCCTTATTCTATTTTATTGAAAGGTCTTATTAATATTGACCTTTATTACATCTGAATACATTTATCTACCTATGTGCAGGTTAGGACCTTAACATGTCTACCCCCTTAAAAACAACCTTGTCCTCAAAGCTTGAGATGTGGAAACTGCTGCAGAATTGTAGCTGGTTCCCAAGTGGCATCTGCTGGAGTCATATCTTTCCACTGTACTAGCACTTCCTTGATGGTTCTATGATGCAAGCGACGCTCCCACTGGTCCAAAACTGCTTCTGGTTGTAACCAAATGGATCCTTCTTCAGCTAACTCTGGAAGGTTGGTTTGAATTTGTCACCTAGTTCCAATCACCTTCTTCAAGCATGAAACATGAAAAACAGGATGTAGCTTCGACTGACTGGGCGGAGCTAACTGATATGCGACTTGTCCCACATGCTTGAGAACTGTGTAAGGGCCATAAAATTTGGGTGCTAGCTT
>SNQJ01S0094173.1:0-12392 GCA_010110895.2 Picea sitchensis
CTCCTTCGCCCTTATTTCCCACCATTATTGGACACCTCAGAAGTAGCAGAACATATGAAAACAACAGAGCTCAACCCATAATGCATACAACAATAACCTAATGATAAGATTGTGGATATATATATCAAGGGCACTTTATAACAAAGGATCTAGCTTTATCGAGTCGTCAAAGCACGACAACTTCTGCACCAAGGCAAGTGGCTCACCCCGGGCCAAATTCGGCAGAAATTTCCTCATCTAATGGGGGAAATGAATGCAATGGATACCATTTATTCCTAAGAATGGAGGATTTATATAAATGGATATCAGTGGCCACCCACCTTTTCCAACTGGCTCAAAACAGTTTTTTGACAATTTTGGCAATTTACTATTTTTAGCAGTTTTAACTTTCGGGGCCATTTTGAGGGCCTAAATGAAGGTTTTTCAGTACCAATCTCCTCAATTATAAACAAAGGAATTATTGATCCCCCAAAATGAATCTCCTCGATGATATCTTTCCAACGGGTTATCACACGCCTAAAACGGAGACGTATGCGAAAGTTACGACCCCGGGAAGTTGATGTACTAACTTACCCAAATGGGGCCCACATTACTTTTGGTGCTTCATCTCCTAGGGTTAGGTTTTTGGATGTGTAATGTTTTTGGCATTCTTGCTTATTGTAAAAAGGCCTTCAGAGCCTCATTGTAACCTTCTTCTGGCGAATGCGCGTTGCCGTCACATCTCTTCTCAAAGATAAGCCACCACCATTCCAACAAGCTTGTTTCTGCTGCATTTTACAGTTTCATCTTATTTCGTTATTGAATAGAAAAATAGTTTTACTGTATCTCTGTTATTTTGTGTTAAGAACCTGTTAAAAATCTATACTCATTTTGTTCTTCTCATAAAATCCGGATCACTACTGGCCCTTTCAGAAACACCTGCGAAGGAGATGAAGTCTCACCCGAGGTAGAGGCAGGGGTGGTTGCAAGACTCAGGTGTCTGCAACCTTATCAAAGACACAAATTTGTGATTGCACAACTTACTAGAACACTTAGCACCATTAGTTCTTCAAGATACATTCAATAACTGCTTCTCTTATAAGACAGAGCTTCGCAACATTCACACTAATCTATAGTATTCAATCACTTAGAAATAGTAAGCTAGATCAAATCCAGTAGATTGACACTAAGCATCTTCATACACATCATATATAACATTCATACACATCTAGGAGCACAAAGCATAAGCATATATTCCTACAAATATGAAATCACTTAGCAGAAGAAGAAGTAAACACATTGAATCAAAGCATAAATCATAAAGCATCACACACAGATTTACATGCTTCACCCCCACCCTGGGGATACATCCACCAAATCTTCTTCTTTATTATCTCAGTTAAGAAGTTACAACAAAGAGACTCAACAGTCCTCACTCCGCACAAAACAGATTATCTACGCAGCTCGCTAGATCCTTATTCCTTGTGCTTCAGCACAAATCCTTTCACAACCTCCTACAACAACTTGCACTTATCTCTGCAAGTCTCTTACAATCATGCACAGAGCATTTCCAATCCACATCCAATCACACAGATCTAATTACTAGCATTAAGCCATCGACTCTCTTCTACCTTGCCTAGACATCTATTTATACATACAAAAGTGGGCCTAAGCATGGGTAAACCCATAGATGGACATCCCTTTCCCATTGCATTAACCCAAACCCTAAAAAGGGGCCCAAAAGTGGACCGAGATCCTGTGATTGCTACTTCGTCTTGCGTGCTTCCTTCGATAGGGCGTCGAAGTCCCCAAAATGGTCAAATATGACCAAGTATCTCCCACAACTTGGTCAAGGGCCAACATGCCCCCAACACTCACATGTGACTCGTCCCAAGTCACTCAGGTCTGATCAATTATGTTTTGAACGCCTCGAGCTTGGATCGACCTGCTTCGACATGTTGCATTGCAACTGCTTCTTGCTCAGTGAACTACTGGATGAGTGCGACATTCACTGACCCTTCTAGGTGTTCTTTGCTGAATTCACGACCTGTTCTAGCTCTGTTCCTTGATTCTCGATCTCTATAAATAGCTGACATGCCTTATCTTGCAAAGGTTGAAGTTGTTGAGTTACTTCCATTACCTTGCTCTAGATTATATGGATTTGCTGCTGTGTTATGCACTGCTTGGAAGATCGTTTCATTTTCTCTATGGGTGATAGGGCCTTCAGATGCACCTGTAGATTTTTGGATTCATGCTTCACCTTCTGGAGTAGCGACTCCAATTTGTGCAATTCAGTATTCTTTTCTAGGTTCTCATGTATCTGCGCACTTCTGCTACTTCATTGTTTGCATTCCTCAGTGAGTTCTTTGATCCTTTCTACTGTGCACCGGGAAGTCATTTCTCGCTGGTCGCGCTCTTCTTGCAGAGTACTTGGTATGGTTTGAAGATCTAATTCTATGACTCTTTGTTGAATTTGATGAATAACTTCAACAAGCTTCATCACTTGGCGTTCTAAGGGTTCTTCTGATTTCTTCTCTAAGACGGTCAAAGAGAAAAATGCTCTGTTGACTGCTTCTTTGATCCCGATTTGCTTTGCGAGCAACTGCTCCTTTTCTTTTTGGATCTTCACTCTGTCTTCTTCCAATTTCGCTTTGAGAGCGTCCCTCTCTTGTTGCGCAACTTGGCGCTACTCGATGATTTCCTCCTGTGCTTGCTTTAAGGCTTGGGTGGCCTCCATGGTTTCTTCCTATGTTTTCCGAAGGCGTTCTTCGACTGTGGAAACAATCTTGCAGAGTTAAACTGGTTCATCTCCCTCTTATGTTGTTCCTTCTAGTAGGGGTGCAGTGGAGACTGCGTGACTAGACCAAAGTTCCTGCTGCACTCGTTGGATCTCTCTCTCAATTCGGTTGAACATTGCCTCTTTCTTGGCTTCCTTATTTTCTGTTTTTTATTCTATAGCTTTGTTCATAATGGTGAGGAGGAAACTGAAGCCATCTGGGGTGAGTGTGGTCTTCATCTTAGTTACAGGGGTTCTAGTTTTCTTTCGGGAGGAAGGTTTCAGAGGTGAAACCTTCCTTTTCTTAGATAATTCCTCTTCGTCTTCTGGCCTCTGTTCGACTTCTTCATCATTACCATCTTGCTCTCGTGTAATGGATGTGGTCCATATAGATCTGTTTTCTATATCCTGTATTTCCTCATCCTTCTTCTTCTTTGTTGTTTTCTTCATCTTACTGTGCCCTGGTGTATCCTGCGTAGCTTCTGGGCTATTGATGTTGGAAAATTATGTGGGGTCTACTGAAACAAGGAGGTCTGCCGACCATTACTTGGTGATTTCCTCCAGGTCTTCTTCTGCCATCTTATAATAAGACTGTAACTACTCTTTGTTCTCATCAGTGTGTGATCTTATATAAATGAAGTGGCAGTCTGCGCTAAACTTCATTAAGGGCCTGAACCTGAAGAGGGTATTTGGGGGTATCTAAGGCTCGGACTGGATGGTGCACTTCAACTGATTGTAGTAGGCGTGGAATATGACATTGGATTTCCATTGTTTTCTCATATCATTCAAGTACCATAATGTACTTTACTCCGCAGCTAAGGGCTCAAAAGGATCGAGGTCCAGGAAGGTTGCATCTTCTAGTAGCTCCCATGCAATGAAATCTATAAGTATCAACAGCCAGCTAAAATGGAATTCATGCCCCTGATCCTGGGCTTCTTTGCAGTCAATCTCTAGTTGATTCACCAGGTACTTGGGCAATTTCATCTGTAGTTCCTCTGTGCACTTTCCTGCTAGGTCAACTACAAAGACAGATACTTGTGTGGGTCGATTCTTGCGAACGAGCTTCCCTGCAATCAGCTGACATGCAAGGTGCATTACGACGCTCTAAATAGAGGCTACCTTGTAGCCTTGCACTCCTTTCTCAACATCACTATAAGCTTCTTTGATATTTTGAGAAAGAGCACGGTCTGCGGTCTTTCCAAACTAGTAGTCATGGGGATCAGGGCCCTGCATGCTAAGACCTGTGATCCTATTGATCAACGCTAGATCAACTATGATGCGGTGGTTCAACCATAGGTATCCTTCGTGGTAGCTCACCAGGAGTATCTTAACACAGGCATTGACTTCTTGGTGACGTATGAAATGTGGGATCTCCATGACGTTCAACAGAGTAGACTGCGCAAGGTTCATAGTCCATTGCTGAGGGACAATCTTTGATTTTTCCCCTTGGTTCTGGTTAGGTACTTCTATGGGGCAAGTGTGTTTTAGACTTTATAATCCCCCAGGTTGAAGTAACTAAACTTCAATGCTGCAATCTTGTCTTGATCTGAGCGGACTGCGTGTACCCCTTTCGGCAGGTACACAATGACTAGAGTGTACTCAAAGTCTCTAGGCACGCTATCTCTATTGATCGCACTACTCAAAGGTGGTATGTAAGAAGGTAGGATGGATGGAACCAACCTCGCATTGGCCATATCATCTTTATGTTTGGTTTTGTGTTTTGCACCGGCTGGGGATGTTCCTGCTCGAGTAGTTGACGGCAAGGCTTGCACTCCTCTCGTCGATGATGCATGTAAACCTGTAGACAACCCTCATTTTGACATGACTCTTTTGGTTCTGAGGCTAATGAGTACCTCTCTTGTAGATTCTTTGGCTACACTAAATTCATCAAACATATGTGCTCGGAAAGAAAAATTAGTTGGGGTTCAAAATGATCTCAGATACTGTACTAGGATGACCAACCAGATCGCAATGACCACTGTATACAACTACTATTCAGATGGATTCTAATTCTCAGTTGGAAAAAGTGTTCTTCGTGCATGGTGCGACAAACTAAATAATAAATTCGACAACGGTCTTCTTGCAACGAGCATGAAGCTTCCATTAACGTTGATCTGTCCGTTATGGTGCAGTCCAACGGTCTAGTGATGATCATTTAATGCTTTTCTATCTGTTTGGGGAGGAATTCAAATGGGTATATTGGTCCAACAGATATATCGATTCATTGTGGTGAAGTGTCATAGGTCGTTGTTCTGATATCTCGACGAAGCTCCCATTCTGTAAGTTTTCTTTCTGCGATGTTCTATTTGGAATCTCCTGCAACTTTTCAATCTTTGCCTTCTTCTTACTTAACTTTCCAGCTTTCTTTCCAGTGAGCTTCCTCTCAATATTTCTTTTCTTGTTTTGGCTCTTATTTTCCTTGGATATAGTTACTTCGTGCTTCTGAGGTTCTTTCTTAGGGTTCAGGTATAACATCTCGTCTTTATCTGAGATAGAAAATTCAGTCTTATATGAGTCCTCTGGTGTTTTGATAATTTTGACATCTGGGTTCCTAGTGTGATATAGCTTCAATCTGTTCTCTTGTTCTTCAATCAACTGCATGATCCTTCTGGTCATGAAGTCTTTTAACTCTTGTCTCTACTGTTCTAAAACTTTTTCTTCTTCCTTCTTTCTAGCTTGATCTCTTTCAATCCAAGGATTTCCAAGTAACATAGTAAATGAGGTGTTTTCCTCAATAAATTTGATAATCTCAAAATCTTATTCTATTGAAGTTTCATTAGCATTCATAGATATCTAATTGAACCTTCCACATAGGTTCACTAGTTTCCCTCTGAATGACCCTATTCCACTTAGTGAAGGGGTCATAAAAGGACTCCCTATAGATTCCCAAGTTCTTTCTGTCATAACATTCACCTCTATTTCCCCATCTAGAATACAGTCAATGTCGAAGTCTCCTATTCTTACCTCGATGCATTCTTTCTTGTCAAAGACCTCTGATAATCTAACATGTCGGTGATCATTCAAGGTGTCTTGTATCTCTAGTAACATCTTGTCTGATTCTCTCTGGGGTTCTTTTATTTCTGAATCTGCCTTAGGGTTTTCTTCTTTCAGATTCATGCTTTCAATTTTAGCAATCATTCTAGGGAAATCTAATACTTCATGGTCCAAATATTTGCAACAGAGACAACTAGGTCTTCCACCAGGGCATTCCTTAGCAAGATGTCTTAGCCGTCTGCAACTATAACAGAGGGTTAATCCTCTCTTTCTTCTAAATGATCCCCAACCTCTTTTGTACTGCGCACTAGGGTTATGGTAGCTAGCCTGCAAAAATTTCTTTCGAGGATCCCGCATCTGCTTGTTAGTCTAGACATTCTTTCTATGCATAGGTATAATATATCTATCAGATCTATTCATATCAAACTTTCTATCATCTATCAGAGCCCTAGTTTCCAAGCTAGGACATAATCTATCAAACATACCTAGATCCATACTCAAAAAAATTTCAATTATTTTACTTTTGCAGAGCACGAAGCTTCTAGATATAAAAAAAATTGACTATTCTTACCTTTATCAGAGAACAAATCTTACAGATCTTACCTCTTTTCTCCAGATCTGACCTTTCTTTCTTGGCACAAAGCTTCACAGGTTAAGTAGAACACTACATACTAGGGCAACAGATCTATGCACAGAGCTTTCATGGTTTCTAGATTGAATCTTTGCACAAATCTTTCCTTTCTCAGTTCCCAACAATCACAATTCTGGTCATGGACCCAGAACCATTTAGTGGCATAGGGGCAGACCCAGGGTTCAACGCTACAAGAGAGCACCATCAAATCTCTAACTACTGGCCCTTTCGGCAACACCTACGAAGCAGATGAAGTCTCACCCGAGGTAGAGGAAGGGGTGGTTGCAAAACTTAGGTGCCTACAACCTTAGCTAGGACACAGATCTGTGATTATACAACTTACTAGAACCCTTAACACTGTTAGTTCCTCAAGATACATTCAATAACCACTTCACTTATAAGACAGAGCTTCGTAGCATTCACACTAATCTATAGTATTCAAGCACTTAGCAGCAATAATCTAGATCAAATCTAGTAGATCAACACTAAGCATCTTCATACACATCAGATCTAACATTCATACACATCTAGGAGCACAAAGCATAAGCATATATTCCTACAAATATCAAATAACTTAGCAGAAGAAGAAGTAAACACATTGAATCAAAGCATAAAGCATCACACACAGATTTACGTGGTTCAACCCCACCCTGGGGCTACGTCCACCAACTCTTCTTCTTTATTATCTTGGTCAAGCAGTTACAACACAGAGCCTCAATAATCCTTACTCCGCATAGGACAGAATATCTGTGCAGCTCGCTAGATCCTTCTTCCTTGCGCTTCAGCACAAAGCCTTTCACAACCTCCTACAACAACTTGCACTTAGCTCTGCAAGTCTCTTACAATCATGCATAGAGCATTTACAATCCACATTCAATTACATAGATCTAATTACTAGTACTAAGCCATTGACTCTCTTATACCTTGCCTAGAAATCTATTTATACATACAAAAGTGGGACTAAGTGTGGGTAAACCCACGGGTCGACATCTCTCTCCCATTACATTAACCCAAACCCTAAAAAGGGGCAAAAAAGTGGACCGAGATCCTGTGATCTCTACTTCATCTTGCTCACTTCCTTTGATAGGGCGTTGAAGTCCCAAAATGATCAAATATGACCAAGTATCTCCCACAACTTGGTCAAGGGCCAACGCCGTCCTTCGATTACAGGGTGATAGGCTGTGCTAGAAGGTACCCCCTGTCAAAATCAATTGCAAGACATTTTTATTCCATATTACCATTGATCTTTAAACTTTAAATGAGATGATGATATTGTCATGGTGAATCCAGGACAACAAGGCCCATGGAGAAGAAACTTCGTGTATATCTTGTTACATGAAAGACAATCCTGGAGCAACAGAGGAAGATGCTCTCAATCATGTCAACGCCATGATCAGTGATGTAATTAAAGAATTAAATTGGGAGCTTCTGAAACCAGATGACAATGTTCCCATGTGTTGCAAGAAACCTACTTTTGATATCAACAGACTTTTCCATCATGGGTACAAATACCAAGATGGCTACAAAATTTCCAACATTGAAATAAAGAGTTTTGTGATAAGAAACCTCCTTGAACCCGTCCCTTTCTAACCACATCTCAAATCTACAAGAAGTTGGTACTTTGTTTAAGTGTGTTAGTTTAATGGTGTTCTTGGATTAGTTCAATGAGGATATTCATTATGGAGATTTTTCTCTTTTCATTTTCTCTTTTAAATATTCAAAATATGAGAAAATAATTTGTTTCAACCAAATTAATATTTATAAAAAAATATGTAACATTTCAACTTCTTTTTATTAATAATATAATTGTCATTCAAATTGTTATCTTTAATTTTAATAAACATAGAAGATTAAATATTGTTATAAACATATAAGATTAAATATCATTATGTCAAGTCTCACAATATCAATACAAATTGCTCTAAATGTGTGGTAGACAATAGTCATATAAAAAACAAAAGCATATATTTTCACAACAATTTTAATTTATTTTTTAAATATTCAATTATAGTTTTCTATTACTACCAAAATGCATTTACTTGAAGCAAGAGTACATATAAATATATTTTGATGATTTTGTTTTCATTATTTTGCGTTAGTTTACCAACCACACACACTCTATTTTGGAGAGTTACTATGATTTTTTTTTTACAATTCTAGTATACATGTTGTATACTCAAGCTAATTCTTTCCCCTTGTGACACATTACAACAATTAGTTGATTTATTAGGATGATTGTTTTTAACAGAAACATGTATGGATTGTATTAAAAAACAATGGTAACTATTGGTAAAGGTACATCATGAATTTCTTGCCTTGTTTGTAGAAATAAATTTAAAATGACAAAGAAGGCATCTATCTCTGACCCTATGATCTAGATTTTATGAGCATAACAAAATGAATACAGATTATTAAAAGATGCTTAACACAAAATAATAGAGAGACAATAAAACATGTTTTCTATTCAATAAGGAAATAAGTCGAAACTGTAAAATGCAGCGGAAAACAAGCTTGTTGGAATGGTGGCGACTTATCTCTGAGAAGAGATATGTCATCTACGCTCATTCGCAAGAATATGATTACAATGAGGCTCTGAAGGCCTTTTTACAATAAACAGGAATGTAAAAAATGCTAGACATCCAAAAACCTAATAATTTTTTTTTTAAATTAATAATGTTTACTATTTTTAATCTATTTTTGTGTTGACATATATATTAAAATCATAAAATACATACCTCTCATATTTCTGCTATAATGTTTTGTAGCTTAACCATTTCTTGAATGAGTTATATGTCACACTAGAGGAGACCGATATCTACAATCTAAAAAACAAAGAAATGATTTTCATCATGTTAAGACCCTCTTAGCATGCACAACAAAAACGTTGTAATTCGATGGATATGTTGACTATGATAATTTAAAAAAAATATAAAATTAATATTATAAATTTCTAAAAAAATACAAAGGACAAGAAACACATATACCTTATATTTTGTTGGAAAAATAAGATACCACTATTATAAAAAAATCAAATTTGACATAGTTATTCACAATTTTTATGAATAAAAGTTTTATATTCCAAAAGCTAATTCAATTTCCTACCTTTCATCTTCTTACACTATAATCAAATTCATTGTAAAAGTACCTTGAATAATCTCTCCAACTCAAGCTATGATGAGAGACCATCATTAGCTTGCAGTCACCCCACCATAAAACCTAAAAACATTTATCCCATTATTATCAAGAACCCCTTTTAGAATATATGCTAAAGTATGTGTGAGAAAAAAAAAATGTGAAAAAGTAACCTGTAGAAGTGATTGTACTAAAGTCAATCTTCCACCACTAGATTACCACTTATTTCACCAATTATTTATTTTTGCTTGACTTCATTGGTTTTTCCATACTCATTAGGTTTTAAAGGATACCCTAAGTACTTGAAACACCCTGTACTTGACTTAATAATTGAATTGATACTTCTTGAACATCTTCGCATTATGGATTAAATTTAGAAAAAAAAAGAAACTAACTATTTGAAATCCAAGAAAATATTTAATTTTAATATTAAAAAACCATAATATTAATATTGATATATATTTTCTTAATTTCCGAAAAACATCACATTAGTATTATTTGTTTATTTTCTCGATGTCTTATGCCAGTCTCGTACATGTGATAAAGTGTTTTCACCCAGAAATGGCAACTGTCAAATTTTTCTTTTCCACGATTTCACCAGTAAATGACAATTGTCATTTTTTCTTCCAACGATTTCATGTACATGTAACGCAATTTTAAAAGCATATAATTGGTGTACATAGGTGATACACCAACCTTTCATTTCGCCAATAATATGAACATCTTAATAATTGAAACACCAACCTTTCATTTCGCCAATAATTGAAACACCAACCTTTCATTTCACCAATAATTGAAACACCTTGTACTTGACTTAATAATTGAATTGATACTTTCTTGAACATCTTCGCATCTTGGATTAAATTTAGAAAAAAAAGAAACTAACTATTTGAAATCCAAGAAAATATTTAATTTTAATATTAAAAAACCAGAATATTAATATTGATATATATTTTCTTAATGTCCGTAAAAAATCACATTAGTATTATTTGTTTATTTTCTCGGTGTCTTACGCCATAGTCTGGTACATGTGATAAAGTGTTTTCACCCAGAAATGGCAACTGTCAAATTTTTCTTTTCCACGATTTCACCAGTAAATGACAATTGTCATTTTTTCTTCCAACGATTTCATGGACATGTAACACAATTTTAAAAGCATATAATTGGTGTACGTAGGCGATGCACCAACCTTTCATTTCACCAATACTATGAACGCAATTTCAAAAGAATATAAATTGATCTTGCTCTACATGATTAGGTGATGCTTGAGCAGCTGATTCGGTGATCTCATTATTTTAAAGGCATATAATTGATGTACGTAGGCGATACACCAACCTTTCATTTCGCCAATAATATGAACGCAATTTCAAAAGCATATAATTTGATCTTTCTCTACATGATTAGGTGATGCTTGAGCAACTGATTAGGTGATAGAACATTTCGGAGAAAAACAACATAAGATGAGTATCCTGCCTGGGCGTAAAGCTCTATATAAACGGAATGGCAGTGACTGGGTTCTACCGTATGGATTTTAGTTCGTTAATTCGAATTCTCCCATAGGACAAAACCTATCATATTATAGCAAGCAGGAATGGATATGTTATCTATCATCCCGTTGGCCTCCAAATCATTGATCAGTTATACTGATAAGCTTAAGCCTTTCTGTAGAACAATCCCAACTCTTGGAACTTTCTGTACAACAATCCCAACTCTTGGAATGTCTAGGCAAGGTAAATCTGCCATGCCTTCCATGAGCATGAGCTTGACTGTATCTGATGAAAGTCTACAAAGACAATTCTAGTATACATGTTGTATATTCAAGTTAATGCTTTTTTTTTATGACACATTACAACAATTAGTTGATTGATTATGATGATTTTTTTTTAACAGAAAAAGTTATGGATTCAATTAAAAAGAAGTGGTAACCAGTGGCACATGTACATCATGAATTTCTTGCCTTGTTTGTAGAAACATATTTAAAATGACAAAGAAGGTATTTATTTCCAGTCCTATTTGCTAGATCAACATAGTTAGTTCCAAGGTCATCTTATCGTCCCTTCCTTGAGATTTAGTCATACATGTACGATCCCTTGACTTTTGAGGACAACATCTTTCTAATAAGACAACAATGCTAGGGGATATTAAATATTTGGGTATTTCCATTGATACACAAGGTCCCTTTGCTCAGTTGGGTTGCCTTGTTAGCTGCTTTATCTCCTTCTCCATTCATATCCCACAAAATGTGAAAGAATTTGATTTTGTGAAAGGCAGGGAGTAAAATCATGATTTTTTTAGATTACTTGTCAGAGCCTCATGTTGTGGGGGAGGGAATGGGTGTTTAAAGCTTGGATGATCACACAGGAGTCTCCAAAAACAATAACCTATTTAACTTTCATAGCCAAAACTTGATAGATTCCTTGCCAAAGTGCGAGAGCTTCAACGATATTGTTGGTGTCATCTCCAATTACCCAAGAGAGAGTAAATTTAGTTGTTTCATCTGGGATTAAGAGAACCCCACCCCCTCCTGCCACCCCTGGATTCCCTTTAGAAGATCCATAAAAAAATATAGTGTGTTAATGAAGCGCCTTCCTCCAATTTGAAAAGTTAAGAGGGTCCATATGTATTTCCCAAAGATCCAGCTGAGAAGAGTAAGAAGAAATAGCACCAAGGGCCTTTGGGGCTAGGCTCAACATCTAGTCTTCTTCATTAGGATCCAGCAAAGACTTATTCTCTGGAAGAGCTCCCTTGAATTCCGACCTTATTTTCTTCACCTTCCTTTTGAAATTTGGCTTAGAATTTATACTCTCCAAGTAGCTTCCTTGAAAACATCTTCTAGGTCACTTTGCCCACTTTCCTTATTTTAGGGTTAACCCACTTCTA
>SNQJ01S0094174.1:3886-16365 GCA_010110895.2 Picea sitchensis
ACAACAGGATGAGTAGTGGTATTCTCCACAATGTCCCACAACTCGTTTTCTTGCAAAAGAAAGATCATCCTCTCCTTCCAAGCACCAAAATTTGTTGCCCCATCAAGTCTATCCTCAAATCTCAAACCAGTATCCATTGACCCTTTTTCTGCTGAAAATAACAAATTCAAAAATCTTCCCTGTGAAGTGTCTGTTGTCCTAACTTTCTGTCTGCTGAAATTCTTGCTTCCCTTCAACTCATCTCTGATACCATGTTAATTTTTCACACCCCAACCCAGTTTCAGTCTCTCTGATTTTTCAGCTAATGTTAAATGCCCAAACCCAGTTTTATATCAACAATTAAATACTTAGCAGAAAATAAACTTCAGAACTGAAACATGAGGATTTTGAACATTGTTTTAAGTGCAGAAATAAAATATCAGTAGTATGCAAAACTCAGACAATTATAGACATAGAAATTTTGGTCTAACATCGACCCTGGAAAAACCCACAAGGGGAAACCCAGTGAGAGAGGGATTTTTATTATTTATGAGCTTCTGAGAAATTTCTTTTACAACAGTCTAATCTTCAACAAAAATTACAAACTTATCTCAGAAAATTTATGCTCGTCTTCTTCAAAAAAATCTAGAATGTAGCTCCTTGAAATCTGAACCAGAAATCCATACAATTGTATGGCTGCTACAACAATAAATGTTGTACGGAACTCCTCAAAAATCGTGCCTCTTTTATGTGTGTGGTGTACCCTCTTTTCTTTCCATTAAATGCCCCTCAAAAATCATGCCACACCTTGAAATGTGTGTTGTACTTTGTTGTACAGAATGTTCTCCTTTTGCTGTTGTACAGACTGTCAAATATGTACTATACGACCTCCACAAAACTGTTGTTCCCTTTCCTTGAAATCTGTGCACAAAAAATTGTTGTATGGCCCTCAAGAAATCCGTACGGTATGGCCCTCACACTCAGCAATACCCTCCTCGATTTTTGTGCTACTCGACTGCCTTGGGAATCATGCCCTTACTCTAGCAACTTCTTCTTCTTCCTCAAGCTCAACCTCTCTCTTTTTCTCTCAACAAGAAAATGCTTGAGCAACCCAACAATGGGTGCACCCTCTTTCCCTAATCGACCTCATGAGGGAAGGTGTGGGGTTTTCTAATATAACGGTTGAGATTAGATTAGATGAGTGGTTGAGAGTTGGTGTCTCTTCACTCACCCTCACTTTAGTCATAAAGTTACCTTTTAATTTTCATCTCACAAATTAATTGACTAGGACCCACATTAGGCACTTTCTCCCCCCTGGGTGCCTAGGGAAGAGAAACACTTGCCTTGGTTCTTTATTTAATTAAACATTTAACATTTGGGACAATGGTGAAGATAGTGACCATACTAACCACATAATACACAAGGGAAGTTGGTACAAAGATTACTATTCTTTCCTTGTTTCTGTTGGTTTTTTTTGTGCACTGAAGTGGTTTATTGGAAATAGATAAGAATTTTTAGGTGAGTGTCATGATGAACTAGTAACTGGAAAAAATTCAAGATTGCATTTGTGAGGGATGCAAAATTGGAATGTGATCCTACTATTTCATTGATGTACCATTTGGATGATGGACCGATTACAATTATTTGGAAGAGTCGTAACCAAACAGAATAATGCATGATACTATTGAAAGAGAACCAAAGATAAAATCTCATGATTTGGTTGGTTGGGTATGCACCCAAATTTCCCTTGAATTTTGGAATATTCGATGGAAGCTTGGTTGGGATGGGTGGCCAAGGTGGGTTATGCAAAATGGGATCATTGGTGAGCTTTGTCAAATATGGAAGGTTGAGTGAAGCCATATACACGAGGTTGGGTGTATGAGGGGGTGATGGGGGTCATGGTGGAACACTTGCCATTGGAATTGACTATTGGAAGTTGGGCCCTAATGAGGATGATATTCCAAGAGGGTTGCTATGAGTAGCTAGGCCTAACAAGGATGACTTGAGTAAGCTTGAGCCAATAAATGATGCAGCACATGTGAATGTGGGGGGGTGTTTGAAAAGATAAAATAGAAAGACCATGGACACATCCCAACACTAGGGGAAGGCCTTAAAGGTGTTGAGAATAAGGGGGCACCATAATTTCCCCCAGGATTAATAACTTGCATGTTGTGTGTGAAATTCAAGTGGATGGTTTCAAACTTATGTTTTTCCAAACAATAGCCTAGTCAAAGAAAATATGTGCATCGAAATGAAAACATCTAAGCTAATAATGCTACAATATATGTATTTCACTTTAAAACAATATGTGTTTTGATAGGATTAATTTCACACGAGGTTTTGAAAAATAAAAACACTTGTCTTATGATACCTAACATCCTTCCTCCAAAAAAATTTGGGCCTTCCAAGAGATCTCAACAATGGGGTATAAAGCCACTACAAATTACTAGCGAAGGTATGAATGAGTCAGTTATAGTGAGGGGTATTGGGGATATGTCTTGATGGAACTGGAGACACTTCCCAACAGCTAACACTATCTACCTCGGGTGAAAATGCAACCCACAAATTCCACCTATTGTAAATCCTAGGTTTTTCTCACTAAGTTACCTTCTTCAAGTGTGAGAAAGGGAATATTAGCTTAGATAATTCATGGGAAAAAGTCAAACAAGAGTTGGCTGGCTCAAGGAGACTTGCAGGAACAACCTAATATAATCATATGACCTGACATGGTATCTACTTTCCTTCGATTTGTGCACACTTGAGGGGAATTATTTAAGCTCATTGAGACAAATTCTATGTTTCATATGAGAAATGATAATGAAGAGTGATTTGGATGCCTATCCTTCAAATCCTAGACAACACTATTAATTGTGTTGTGAACTTGTGAAGGAGGAATTAAATGTGTTGATTACTAGAATTGTTTTTAAGGGCTCAAATTGGGGTCATGATCCAACTTATGCTTGATTAAGGTGTGCCAAAGGAGGTATTTTCAAACTCTTCAATATTTATGATTCACCAAGATATCTAATGAGTGCAAGGTGAAGAGCATACTAAAAAAAATATGACTCTTTAGGTCCTTCATGTGTGTGCTTCTCGTAAGGAAACAAAATGTGTGATACACGAGTAAAGAAATATTGCAATACTTGAACAAAATTGTATAAAAAACATAGCATGTGGACTTGAGTTATCCTTACTTTTCCTAATTAAATTCTATGTGACGTGTTGCAAACCTAAAAAAAAAATCTCATTGATGATTTTCCAAAAAAAATTCAACAGATTGTCAAATATAGAGATGTGAACATTTAGGGGTTATTACTCCACTTAATTAATCTATATGATGGTGAGTTTTTGATGGAGAAATGGAAAAACTCTTTCATCTTTTTGATCCACCCAAATTGCTGATGAGTGCAAGGTAAAGAGAATACTTTGACAAAAGAGAATTGTTTAAATCCCTTAAAAAGGACAAGGAAACAATGAAAAATTATTGCAATCTAATTTTTTTTTGTAAGTAAGTTTTCTATAAAATTCATGTCATGAAAAAGCGATTATAGAGTGCCAATTATTCGCTAAATATACAGTCACCATGACTAGAAACCAACTCTCCTCCAGTTGAGTTTTCAAAAATGGAAAACTTAATACATAACAGTTTATATAGAGCCTAGGGGATATTATGACATGGAGACTGTTTGCTAAATCCAAACACAAAATAACTACAAGGACCCAAAATAGAAAAAATATACCAATAACAAAAATGATAAACCTAACGTCCCTCATATGCAACATTATTCTTTTGAAGGAGGAAGGAGGGTGCCCATATTTTCTCTAGTTATTGCGAGAGATGTCTGGGCATCCCGAATATTGTGCATGTCCGTTTCCATTGCCATGCGACAATATATAAGCTCAAGGAGGAAACTAACATATTTTGTTTCGCTGTGAAGCTCAAAAATCATTTGTTGAAGTGTTGAGAGGGCTACAAAGATGTGCTTAGAATCTGCTTCCCTGGTTGCATTCAAATTCTTCGTGGGGGGCGCTTTCAGTGGAGTCATTTTTAGGTGGCTGGAGGATTGAACGTCCTAGATATGACTGGAAGGAAAATGAGAATCTCCTAGAGGTGGGCTCTCAAAATAATTCCATGCAGGAAAATAAGTCGAGGCATAGCCCAAAGAGTTCCCTCGTTAATCAAACCACTCAATTTTACACCCTTAGGCAGAAGAAGTGTGTCCACTATATTGTTCCTTATCCTTTAATGGATTATGTGAGGGAGACCTGGGGCGTTCCCATTAGTTATCATAATATCATTTCCTACAACCTCTGAGATGGGTCAGTTGACTAGAATATGCATGCCTCGCCCATGCTTTTGGAATCCTTGTCGCCTCAACATAGTGATCACATAAATAATGGACGCTCTGGTAAGAAAAATCTTGACTCGTAGTTTCCTCCTTCTACAATGTTGCACCAAGAAGAAATAAAGAATTGAGTGATGTTGTATTTGAGCACAAAACACCCTTAAGAAATCATTACTTTTCTACTTCATGGTCTTTAATGGCCCACTAAAATTCTAGTACCAGAATTTAAGACTTCCAACCACAAGCGTGCAACACTGCATCACTACTGGTTTGAGATCGAGTGAGGTATTTGGTGCCTTACATAATTTGATGCCTCGTCCTCCAGGACACTCAACCTGCACCTCTAGCTTGGGGATCAAAGGGCCAGGTGGTGAGTGTAATAAAGTCCAGGTGGAGTGCCATGATGACCATGAGATCGATGTCACCCCATTTGGGGAGAGGTTTTCCATGCGTGCTAAGGTGTTTCATTCCAAACAAAAGTGGTGATCACTGTGTTGGGAGGTGTCACAGATCAAATCCTTGTCTGGCCAATGAACCCCTATATTTTCCAACTTGTCTGCCACCTTATTTTATTCTCGTATGATGTGGGATGGAATAAGAATTGGATGAGGCTGTAAGATATTATGAAGAGAGTGTAGATTTTAACCTTGTACAATTATTTATTGCAAATATATTTTCAATAAAAGAACATAAACTATACAATGCCAAATACACACATTACATGGAGATTTTTCCCGTGGAAACCCAAACTGGGAAAACCAACATCTTGTATATTCATCTCATTTTACATTGTTTACAATAAAATATACATATAGGAGCCAACGACATACAAAACCCTAATCCAATGACCTGTATTAGTCAACAACCCTAATTCCTTAACCGAAAATAGAAAACCATCGGCAAAAAATCATGTGCTGAAAAACTTCCCAAAAACGGACATGAAAACCAGTAAAAAATAAAATAAAATAAAAATTTGAGGGTGCTACCCCTGAACCCTCGTGCAGGGGGATCTCACCCCCCTTGAAACCCCCCGAACAGGGGGACTCTGCCCCCCTTTGACCCCCTAGGAAAGGGGGCACTCTGCCCCCATGTGTGCTCAATGAAACGTAGACATTAGTTCTAGTCGTGTAAAGAATATAACACATACCAACATTCTCCTACTTGTTGTTTCATTTGCATATAGGGGGTTAAAAGGTTACATAGTCAACAATATAGTACAATAATGCCCATATAAGATCCTCTACACCAAGATAACTTCTCGGTGATAAAAAAATTTGTTAATGAATCTACAGCATTCTTCAAAGTGTCCACCTTCATCAACAACACCTTATTTTCTTCAACCATGTCTCTAACAAAGTGATATTGAACATCGATATGCTTTGTCTTTGAATGATAAGGTTGGTTCTTCAGCAGAAAAATTGCACTCTAACTGTCAAAATCTATCCTTGCAACTTGTTGTACCAACCCAATGCCTGAACACAATCTTTGTAACCATACTTCTTCCTTGCTTTCATGAGTGCATGCCATGTATTCAACTTCTGTAGTTGAAAGTGCCACTACAGACTGTCTTTTGCTCATCCAACTAATTGCTCCTCCCAATAGGTTAAACACATACCCACTTGTAGATCTTCTATGATCTAGATATCCAGCCCAATTTTCATCCACAAAGCCATCTATGTCCAACACTTTGTCCAAACATGGTCTTCATTGGTAGCACAATCCATAACTAGTAGTTCCACACAAATACTTGAAAACTCTCTTTATTGTTGTCCAATGCTCCTTCCCTGGTTTTGACATATACCTAATCAAAACTCCCATTGCATGTGTAATGCCTGGTCTAGTATATACCATTGCATACATCAAAATACCAACTACACTCACATATGGAACATGAGACATTTCCTCCTATTCCTTTGTCTTAGGACACTGATCCACATATAACTTTACACCTACAGGAATAGGGACCCTGACCAGTTTACATTCCTGCATTTTGAACCTCTGCAATATTGTCTCGACATATTTTCTTTGATTTAACCAAAGTTTTTTGTTTATCCAGTCTCTTTTAATTTATATTCCCAAAATTAAATTTGTAGCACCAAGATCCTTCATGTCAAATTTAGAGGAAAACTGATTTTTCACATCATGGATAATCTCCTTTTTGTTTCCTATCAACAACATGTCATCCACATATAATAAAAAATAAATCAAACTATCACCAATTAATTTAAAATACACATAGTGATCCTCTTTGCTTCTTGTGAAACCAAGTCCCAACATATAAGTATCATATTTTTTATACCACATCCTTGTTGATTTTTTTAAACCACACATGGAATTTTTAAGCTTGCATACCAGCTCCTTCTTTCCCTTCACAACAAATCCTTTTGGCTGCTTCATGCAGATTTCTTCTTCTAAATCCCCATGTAGGATTGTTGTCTTCACATCCATTTCTTTTACTTCAAAATAAAATGCAGCAGCAACAAATAACATAAATCTAATAGAAGTTAACTTGGCAACATAGAGAAAAAATCTCACCAAAATCAATTCCCTCAACCTGAGAATAGCCCTTTGCTACTAACCGAGCTTTGTATTTCTCCACTTTTCCTTCTGCATTCAAATTCTTTTTAAATAACCATTTGCGTCCAATGGGATTTCTTCTAGTCGACAACTCAACTATATCCCAAGGCTCATTCTTATCCAAGGCTGTGATTTATTCAACCATGGACTTTTTCCAGAGTTTTCCATCCTCTAAATCCACTACATCCCTAACAATTCTAGGATCATCATCAATAATAAACAAAGAAAAAATCGAATGTAAATCAGGTGGATTATACCTTTTTGGTAGCATTTTTTCCCGCACCCATATCCTCAATACTGGAGTATGAGGATCTTCTTCTTTTGATTCTTGTTCTTCTATAGAGTCTGATTCATCATCCTTTGGCTCAAAATCTATTTTATCTGGTTCTTTCTTACTTGGTAGGACTTCTTGTTTGACAAGATTCTTCATTTCTTTAAATACCACATCTCATCTATACACAACCTTCTCTATTTCTAGATTCCAAAACTTATAACCTTTGAGACAATCTTTATACCCAATAAAGATACACTTTTTAGCCTTCTTATATAGCTTACTCATGTTTTCCTTTGGAACATGAACATAGGCCTCACAACCAAATACCTTGAGATGTGTGAAAGAAGTTTTCTTACCAGTCTATACATCTTGTTGAGTCTTGTCATCTACTACCGATGAGGATGATTTGTTGACCATGTAACATGCAGTACCCACTGCCTTTTCCCAAAATTATTTCCCTAACTAGGCACCACTAAGCATGCACCTTGATTTTTTCTTCAGCGTCATGTTCATCCTTTCTACAAATTCATTATGCTGAGGTGTATATGGAGTAGTATTATTCCTTGCTATACTTCACTTCTTACATAATTCTTAAAATACATTCCTGTAGAACTCTCCACCATTATATATCCTCAACACCTTAATTCTTTTCTCTATTTGATTCTCGACAAGAGTCTTAAACTCTTTACACCTGTCAAAGACTTCAGATTTCTTCCTGAGGAAATATATCCAAGTATTCCTTGAGAAGTCATCTATAAATGAGACATAGTACACAGATTTTCCCAATGATGGAACCAACAGAGGTCCAAACAAATCACTGTGCACTAGTTGTAAAATTCCTTCTTCCCTCATTACACTAGAGGGGAATCTTACCTGATTTTGCTTCCCATATACACAATTTTCACAGAAATCGAAATACAGAGATTAGTTAGACATACCTTCAACCATACCTTTATCGTGTAGTAGTTGAATACCCTTCTCTCCGATATACCCCAGTCTTTGATGCCACAAAATAACATTTTCTCCAGAGACTGTAGGAGTGTTTTCTTCTTTTGCTCCAATATCAGGAAAAATGGAACTATTACACCCATCACTAATAGTGCTTCCTTACAGCTTATACATAGTTCCAATCCAAACTCCCTTCAGCAACACCATTGCTCATTGAACCATCCTACAGGTTTTTTTTTCAAGTACCATTTTTACCCCTGCATCATCCATTTTTCTTGCATAAATAAAATTTCTAGCCAATCTTGGGATGTGCAGAACACCAGAAAGTGTATTAATCCTTCCATCTATGAGCCTCAACTTGAATTTTCCTCATCTTATGATTCTGGTTGTCAAGTCATCACTTAGTAAAACATTACCTCCATAACACCTTTCATATTCAGAGAGTCACTCCTTGTGGGGAGTCATATGAAAGGATGCACCCAATTCAACCAACCATGCTTCATGATATGCATGTGCGCTTCAAGAATCCAAGTACACATCCCCTCCTTCTTCCTCGAAGGTCTTTTCTTCTGTAGATGGAGCACCTTTAGATCCCTTCACTTTCTCAATGTTTTTGGATCTACATTGCTCATTGAAGTGCCCTTCCTTTCCACATCTCCAACACACCTTTAAAAAAAATTCAGAAGATTTAGATCTACCCTTAGAATTAGATCTCCCACTTGAGGACTTAGATCTATTTCTATCATGGGAGTGTCCTCTTGCAAATAATGCATTTTTGTTCTATCCTTCCATGTTCTCTTGTCTCATCTCCTCTAAAAACAAGGATGAGACCACATCATCGAAACTCAATGTAGTTGTATTACTAGCTATGGCCACATCGAGACTATCCCACGATTTTGATAAAGAGAACAGTAATTGATACACTTATCTTCATCTGAAATTTTAATCTCAACATATAATAATTGACTTACCACAATATTAAAGGCATTCATATGCTCTGTCACATAGTCTCCATATCTCATCCTATGGTTATATAGTTTCTTTTGCACGAACAATTTATTTACCAGGGACTTAGACTAATACAATTTCCCCAACTTATTCCATAACTCCTTAGTTGTAGCTTCCCCTCACACATTCAACAACACTAAATATGAGAGACACAATTAGATTGTGCTCTTTTCCTTCTGATCCAACTTTTTCTAGTCATCTACTGACTTTCCTATAGGTGCAATACATGGATCCACTATGATCCACTGATCTTTGTCTACCAACAAATCTTCCATATTGAGCTTCCATAGCTCAAAAAATTTCCCATTAAATTTCTCGATCTCTATTTTCAAACTGCTCACCATTTCTTTTCACGTGAAGAATCAATACCGTAGATCTCCCACTGTAACAAGGATTATCATAGTATCGAGCCAAACCCTTTACCACAAAGGCATCCCCTTGAAGCCAATAATTTCTCTGATACCAAATGTAGATTTTAAACTTGTACAATTATTTACTGCAAACATATTTTCAATAAAAGAACAAAAAAGATACAATGGAAAATACACAGATTACACAGATATTTCCCCCCTAGAAACCCAAACCAGGAAAACAAACATCTTCTATATTCATCTCATCATACATTTTTTACAATAAAATCCATCGGCATCCAAATACCCTAATCTAATGACCTAGGTTATTCAACAACCCTAATTCCTTAACCGGAAATAGAAAACCATCGACAAAAAACCATGTGTTGAAAAACCACCCAAAAACCCTAATTCTTTCTTACTTGGTAGGACTTCCTATTTGAAAACATCCTTCATTTATCTAAATACCACAACTTGTCTATACACAAACTTCTTAGTTTCTAGGTTCCACAGATTATAACCTTTGAGACCATATTTATACCCAATAAAGATACATTATTTATCCTTCTTATCTAGCTTGTGTTTTCCTTTGGAACATGAACATAGGTCTCACATCCAAATACCTTGAGATGTGTGAGAGAATGTTTCTTACCAGTCCATACCTCTTGTTGAGTCTTTTCATCCACTTCTGATGAGGGTGATTTTTTGACCAAGTAACATGCAGTACCCACTACCTCTTCCCAAAATTATTTCCCTAACCCTTCACCACTAAGCATGCACCTCACTTTTTCCATCAGCATCATGTTCATCATTTCTACAAATCCATTATGTTGAGGTGTATATGGAGTAGTATTATTCCTTTCTATACTTCACTTCTTACATAATTATTAAAATTCATTCCTGCAAAAATCTCCACCATTATCTATCCTCAACACCTTAATTATTTTCTCTCTTTGATTCTCAACACGAGCCTTGAACTCTTTAAACCTGTCAAAGACTTCAGATTTATACCCGAGAAAATATATCCAAGTATTCCTTGAGAATTCATCTATAAATGAGACATAGTAGACATATTTTCCCAATGATGGAACCGACACAAGTCCAAACACATCATTGTGCACTAGTTGTAAAATTCCTTCTGCCCTCGTTGCACTAGAGGGGAATATTACCCAATTTTGCTTCCCATATACACAATTTTCACTTAAATCGAAATCCTTTGAAATTTTATACATACCTTCAACAATACCTTTACCATGTAGTAGTAGAAGACCCTTCTCTCCGATATGCCCCAGCATTTTATGCCACAACACAACATTTTCTCCAAAGACTATAGGAGTTTTTCTTCTTCTTCTCCAATATCAGGAACAATGGAACTATTACACCCAGCACTAATAGTGCTTCCTTGCAGCTTATACATAGTTCCAAGCTGAAATCCCTTCAACAACACCATTACTCATTGAACCATCCTGCAGGTTTCTTTTCCAAATACCATTTTTACCCTTGCATCGTCCATTTTTCTTACAAAAATCAAATTTCTAGCCAATCTTGGGATGTGTAGAACACCAAGAAGTGTTTTAATCCTTCCATTTATGAGCCTCAACTTTACTTTTCCTCATCATATGATTCTATTTTTCAAGTCATCACTTAGGAACACATTACCTCAGTCATGCCTTTCAAATTCACATAGTCACTCCCTATGGTGAGTCATATGAAAGGATGCACCCATGTCAACCAACCATGCCTCATGATCTGCATGTATGCTTGAAGAAGACAAGTACACATCCCCTCCTTCTTCCTTGGAGGTATTTTCTTCTATATATGGAGCACCTTCATATCCCTTCAATTTCTCAACGTTTTTGGATCTAAATTGCTTATTGAAGTGCCTTATTTTCCACATCTCCAACATACCTTTAAAATCTTTTCTGGATATTTAGATCTACCCTTAGAATTAGATCTCCCACTTGAGGACTTATATCTATTTCTATCCTGGGAGTGTCCTCTTGCAAATAATGCCTCTTTGCTTTATCCTTCCATGTTCTTCTATCTCATCTCCTCTAACAACAAGGATGAGACCACATCATCGAAACTCAAGGTAGTGGTATTACTACCTATGGTCACAACGATACTATCCCAAAAGTTTGGTAAAGAGCACAATAAACTGATACACTTATCTTCATCTGAGATTTTAATCTCAACAGATAATAATTGACTTACCACAATATTAAAGGCATTCATATGCTCTGTCACAGAGTCTCCATCTCTCATCCTCGGGTTATATATCTTCTTCCGCAGGAACAATTTATTTACCAAGGACTTAGACTGATACAAGTTCCCCAACTTATTCCATATCTCCTTGGTTGTAGCTTCCCCTGACACATTCAACAATACTGAATATGAGAGACACAATTAGATTATGCTCTTTGCCTTCTGATCCAACTTTTTCCAATGATCTGTTGATGTTCCTGTAGGTGCAGTACATGGATCCACCATGATCCACTGATATCTATCTACCAATAGATCTTCCATATTGAGCTTCCATAGCTCAAACATTTTCCCATTAAATTTCTTGATCTCTATTTTCAAACTGCTCGCCATTTCTTTTCACGTGAAGAATCAATACAACAAATCTCCCACTGTAACAAGGATTATCATAGTCCCGAGCTCTGATACCAAATATAGATTTTAACCTTGTACAATTATTTATTGCAAACAAATTTTCAATAAAATAACAGGAAAGATACAATGGAAAATACACACATTACACAAAGAGTTTTCCCATGGAAACCCAAATCGAGAAAACCAACATCTTCTATATTCATCTCATCATACATTGTTTACAATACAATATACATATAGAATCTAGCGGCATCCAAAACCCTAATCCAATGACTTGGATTAGTCAGCAACCCTAAGTCGTTAACCAGAAATAGAAAATCATCGACGGAAAACCATGTGCCGAAAAACCACCCAAAAATGGACATGAAAACCAATGTGTGT
>SNQJ01S0094174.1:16375-31090 GCA_010110895.2 Picea sitchensis
TATGGGGGAGAGTCTAGGATAATGGTTAAGAGGGGGTCCAAGGGGGAAATACCCATGTATATTAATTCAACCCATTTTCCTAAATTTTCTATTTGTATATGAACCTTCCAATTTCTGATTGAGTGTTCCCAAAGCCAATCTTTGAATACATGTAAGAGGGTGGGTGTAATTAGTCACATCCCAAACTTATTGGGCACATGGGGATTGAGTACAATCAGCTTGGGGAAGAGTCTGAGTCAAGAAAGAAAGCCAAAGGAGAGGAAATATGTATGGGTTGGGAAAGCAGTTTTACACATTAAGCTTTTGTGCATGAGCATGAAGTAGAGAGCAAAAAAAAGGAGAGCTTGGAGCTAGTACAAAAATGGAGGGTGAATTCTAGAGCATGCTGGAGCATATTTGGAGCATTTTGGAGGTGAATTCTAAAGCAACAGGTTGTCAGGCCTGATGAGTGAACTCCTAGGTGAGTTACACTGCAACAACAAGTGTTTGCTGTTGGTTTTCTGGTAGTTTTCCTTACAACAAGTTCTCTTGAGTTCCCAACTGAGATATTCCTAGCTACATGTGCCAAAGAAACCCTGAAAAATGAATGGGATGCACGAGGGATTGACATCAGTGAAGGGGTACATTCCTTGGGTTGGGCAGGTCAAGAGAAAGTGAACTAGTGGAAAATCAAGATAGTTGTAGGAATATATCAATGAGTTGTGAGTTTATGAGCCATGAGTGGACTATGAGAGACCACCCTCTTTTGCGGATTACTAGCCTCAGCTCGGGGGTGACTTCATGTTGATATTTGGAACAATCATTATATGGTTGGGTGGAATGTTCATTGCAAAACAAATTTGAAATATAAGTGGTTTATCTTGTTGTTGTGTTATTTTACATGTGTTATTTTTGTGCATAAACTCTATGTATTTCAAAATGATTTATATGTTGTTGTGTAAGTTATTAAACTACATTTCATGTCTATTTAGCCTATTTTAGATGCATGTAATTAAATGGTAATAGACATTAATTATTTCTAGCTATAATTCGTAGATGAAAACTACAGGAAATAAATTAGTTAGCCGAAATTTCATTTTTATGTGTATTATGCACTGTAATGCCCCTCAAATAGGATGGGGGGTGTTACATTATGGTATTAGAGAACTTAGTTCAAACAACGGGCTTGTATGGGCCAAGAACCAATGAGAATTTGAGAAACATTTTTTGTTATAGATTTGTCTGTGATGAATTTGGGGAAAAACATAAAAAAAAATAGAGTGGAATTCCCAAATTCGTGAGTAAATTTGAATGAAAATGTCTCGGGGCAGTCAAATAAATGATCTGAGGTGTAATTATGCAGGTTGAAAAGTTGAAATTTACCTGGAATGGTTGAATTTCATGTTCTAATGGGCATCGAAGCGTAAAACAAATATTAGAGGATCGACGACTGAGATCGTGTTTAATCTCGAGATCGATGACCAAGATTCACTGTGATAAATTTAAAAATTCGTAATGTTTTGACTGTTTGAAAGGTTGATCAAATCGACGACTAGGATTCATTTCAGGGGTTTTTGAAATGGATTATATCAATGACTTATATTCGTCGGGGTTTTTGTCGGAAATTTCTAAGTATGGAAATTCACCAAGAGAAAACATCGACGACTAATGGTCGATTCGGCCAAAATGACGAAGAGTTGATTCGGTCGAGAGACATCTCTGATAAACGATGGTTGATAGCCGATGTCAGCTAAATCTCGTGAATAATTTTCAAACAATGACCTAGCTTTTCGATGGCCAATGGGTCGGCGGTCAAGCGTCGACCAATTCGACGAAGAGTTTTGAATCAAGCAAGAGAAGTCGTTGATGATCAACGCATCGATGGTTGGGCATCGATTGATTCTATGAGGTGTTTGGGTCGTCCAAGAGAATCGGTAGATGGTCAATGGGGAAACAATAATGATGATCTGTCATGCCACATCAACATCCATGTGTCATGCCACGTCAACCTAGAAGTGGTCGATGACCAATGGTCAGGTCAACTGATTTGAGTAGTGTTTTCAACAGTATTTGGGGGTCATCAATTTTTGATGGGGATGATGGTTAGGAATTATACTATTTAGTGAGGAGTATTCAGTTTCCAATGAATATATCCAACAACCGACGGTTGAATTGACTGATTTAAGGGTTTTTTGCAAATCGATCATCAGGGAGTTGGGGCGATGGTCGATGGTCGCATCGACAGATTGAGAAAAGTGTAGTGCGTGCCCAAGGGAGAATGTCGGTCATTGATGGTCGATGAAGAAAAAACCAACGAATCAAATTGCATGTGATTTGAGATCAATGGTTCATATTTAAAGAGTTGTTACAGTAGTAAAGAAGTTAGTTTTATACGAATATTTGTGGTTATTGAATGCCATTAACTTGTGGGGCATTTTTGAGGCCCTAAATGACATTATTTAGCCAATCAAAACCATGATATCATAGTGTACCTGTCAAGGTGCACTTTTTCTCTGTATCTCAAATAAAAGAACTTGGAGAGATCTATCCAATGAGCTAAATGGTTCACAAAACGAAGCTTGTATCAGAAAATTAAAGCCAAAACAGTGAGGGTAAAATTTTGGCACCAAAGTTACTTACATTGGGCATAACTCCATGCTCATAATTATGTTTGGGAAACAGGAGCAATCGATGGAAATATTATGACCCATAGAATACAATAATGGAGTCATATTTCAGTTATGGGTACTTGAAAATGCGCAAGAAGAGAAATAATACACTTGTAGCATGCAGGGATAAATTGGGTAAAACAACCTAAATTTCTCTGGACCATAAATTTTAGCTTGGAGATCGGATTTGGGAAAACGAATAGTCAATTGAAATCTCTTGAGTAGTAGAAGACATATTTCTACCCAAAATTTTGAATATGGAAAAACATTTCCTCAGAAATTAATAAATATATTTATGTAGCAGTAAAGGAGTGGAAATTGCAGCAAGTAAATGTTGTAACGTTTCGCTCAGAACTCAGATTGAGGCATGAGTAAGATGTTGAAAAATTGTTTTAGAGAGGAATGCATCAAGGGAATCAAATTTTTATTTCATGTAATGTGTTCTTCATAAAGTGATGAAGAAATAACATGCATATATATGATGAAATGTTTTATGCCATGCATGTCTAACAATTATTGCATGCACATTTCTTGCAAAATTAGAGGTACATGAAAGCAACTTGGTTCTTATATGAGGAATGGAGTTAAGGAAGATGCTCATGGATCTTACAACCATGAGGAAGAGATCATAAGTGATCCAGATTATTTTAAGAATGACATGAAGACAAGAATATAACCGATATATAACAAGGAAATACACAGAAATAATGCATAGAACACATAAATATAGTGAAAACCAACTTCTATTAATGAACAAGAGAGAAAAACATTGTAGAACACAAATTGGCAGAATGGGATAGCCTATCTCTGAAAAGAAATACATGTTGGTTACGCTTCATTCACAACAAGATTTACATCACACTCCATTGCATGCCTAAAGGGCCTCCTTCACCTCAATTTTATATGAGAGAGTGAGAGGAGAAAAATTCCCATGATGCATGTGGGATAAATTGGATTAAGTTTATAAAATGCCATAGTCATGTAAAACACTAGGACTTTTTGGGTGGTCACCCATCCCAGTACTACTCTAGCCTGAGTGCACTAAACTGCAGAGTTCAAATGGGATCCAATGCATTATCGCTATGTTGTAGGCATGTACATAAGACCGCTACGAAATCATTACATGATGTCTATAATTAACAAATGAATATGACATTAAATTCCATTTCCCATCAAAAGGGTGAATATCATGGTTTATCGAAACCACAGGCTCAAAATGGTGATTCAATGGAAAAGGTGGATGGACATCGAGATCCATATGGATCATTCCTCCCCCCTTAGGAAGAAATGGTCCCCATTGCATCAAGTTCCCATGGGAGATGGGGAGACTTTTGCTAAATCTGAAGCTTGGTGTCTTTATTTCCTTGTTGAAGAAGTTTTCTTTCTTAGCTTGTTGAAGGTTGTCATGAACCTATTGTTGCAGGGGTTAGATTTGTTCAACCAATATAGCTGCATGATCTACCTGAGTGTGGGAGGACTCTGTCAATGAAGATGCAACATGAAGAGTATGAAGGGTTATGTTATAACCTTGCTTGAGTGGGCAGTGTGGAGGCACCCTCGTAGGTGTAGAAAGAACATCTTGGGACTCTTCTAAAATCTTATCGATCTAATTCTGCTGGATAGAAAGGTCTTGGGCTGAGGCTGCAATGGTTGCAGTGTCCTTATTTTCACCTTTTGATCGGATTGTGAAGAGGCTAAACTTTGCAGTATGAGATATTACTTTGTGGCGTTGTTTTGGTGGGACAATAGACGGAACTACCTCTGGTATCCTATATAGTTGACGCCCCAGAGTAACAATTGTGCTACGGGGTCAAGACTCATAAATAGCATGACACCTCCACATATATGGTTGGCCTAATAGAACATCACAGAATTGCAATGGGGCAACATCACACAATACCTCATCCTTGAAGGGATTGATGTCGTAGGACCTGCGACACTGATGACTGACACAAAGATCTTGACCTTGGCAAAGCTACCCGATGTTGTATGGTTGCGGGTGTGGTGTTGTTGGAAAATCCAACTGCTTAGCAACCTCTGCTAAGATGATGTTGTTTTGGATTCCACTATCAACAATAAAATGTAGTGGGGTACCCTTCACCCACATCTATGAATGGAAGAGTCGTTCCCCCTCCTAAAAATCCTCTTCTAGTTGGATTGTTGCAGTTGTGATACTAGCAGCGGGTTCTGCATCAATGATATGTATCCTTTTATTATTTTCTTAATCAGGGTCCAAGTCAGGGTTCGAATCTTTGTCTTTGAGCTCAGAAACCAATGACTGTATTGAGACACATTCATCAGTGTTGTGCCAAGGGTTGTTCTGGAACTCACACCACTTTACAGTGTCTTTATTAGACATATAGTTACCCTTCATTTCCTGCATCTGGGATTGTCTCTCTTGAGTTTGGCCTTCCTTGCTCTGTCCATGCCTGTCCCACTTACTCTGTTGCTTGAATTTCTGCTTAATTTTGACTGCATATCGATAAGCAACTCCCAGTGAGTTAATGTCCAAGAAATCCATATTTGTTTGGTTGTACCTGTGTATACCACTGTGGTCATTCAAAACTAGGTTTTTCTCAAAGTATTTGATACCCAACTTTGAGCGCAAGGTATGAAACATGTTGGTGTAATCCGACACTGTCTGGTCTCTTTTTTGATGCAGAGTTGTCCATCTCATGTATTGATCATCATATTTTCCAACATGGTAGAACTTCTCCTTTAGGGCATCTACAAGGGTTGCCCAAGTGGGTTCTCTCCCAAATAGTTTAGATTCATCCGTGATGTACCTCTCCTAGTAACCTTCCCACCAATATCTGACATGGGGAAGGGATTTAAGGAGCTCGAAGGTGATCTTTTCACTGTCATAATTTTTTTGGACAAAGTAATAACCTTCTAGCAGATTCAACCATTTTTCTAGAGCATCTGCATCTATCTAGCCTTCAAATAAAGGGATATCAAAATTGACTTGTACCTTAAAGGGAGTCGCACTTGCAAAATGGTTTCTTGTAGAAGATGCCTCAATTGTTTCCATCGGTAGTCTTCAAAGGATCTAAGCGAAGCTATTCATCATCTTGTTCCTTTGTCGCACAAGGGCTTCCTTGAGCAACGTCTTGAAAGGATCTCCTACTCTTTCATCTCTCTTTTCTTCTGCCATGGAAGGTTGCTTGGGATATAGAGAGTGGTTTTCCTCAAGTGAAACTAGCTCGAGACCCAAGTATCTATACCCTGACCTCGCCGGGGACCTGCTATGAGAAATGACAAGGAGCAAACAAATTTGATACCAATGATCCAGATTATTTTAAGAACGACATGAAGACAAGAATATAACCCATATATAACCAGGAAATACATAGAGATAATGCAGGGAACACAAAAATATAGTGAAAACCAACTTCTATTAATGAACAAGAGAGAAAAACATTGTAGAACACAAACTGGCAGAATGGGACAACCTATCTCTGAAAAGAAAGAGATGTTGGCTACGCTTCATTCACAACAATATTTACATCACACTCCATTGCATGCCTAAAGGACCTCCTTCACCTCAATTATATATGAGAGAGTGAGAGGAGAACAATTCCCATGATGCATGTGGGATAAATTGGACTAAGTTTATAAAATGCCATAGGCATGTAAAACACTAGGACTTCCCGAGTGGTCACCCATCCCAATACTACTCTAGCCTGAGTGTGCTTAACTGCGGAGTTCAAATGCGATCCGATGCATTAACTCTATGTTGTAGGCATGTACATAATACCACTAGGAAATCATTACATGATGTCTATAATTAACAAATTAATATGACATCACATTCCATTTCCCATCAAAAGGGTGAATATCATGGTTCATCAAAACCACAGGCTCAAAATGGTGATTCAGTGGAAAAGGTGGATGGCCACCGAGATCCATCTGGATCAAGAGGTTTGCAAGTCATCATGGGGAATTTTGAGATAGATTCAAATGAAAGAAGATATGTGCGAGAGAATGTAACTATGAGAAGCTTGCATAGGGAAGTGAATATCTATAGAGCTGACAATGAAAGGATTATGAAGGCTCAAGAGGAGATACTTCAGATCTTAAAAGTGTTGCACAAGAATTCAAGACGGAATATGGCACCAAGAAAGAAGCTAGTGCGAGACAAGTGTAAACATATAGATCCCATAGAAAAAAGGATGATCATGAAAATGATAGGCATTCAAGAATTATGAGCAAGCGCCATCATTCTATAAAGCAGTCCACTAGAATAACTCATGCAAGTTCAGGGCCAGAGACTATCTCAAGTGTGTCTCTTGTTTGGAGGAAAATGAGAAGACCTAATAGATACATCTTTCAAGGTGAGATCCGTAATATTAAGCCACCAAATTTCAATGGTGAGTAGAAGAAAGGGGAAGAGGTTGAGGCCTTCATGTTGGAATTGAAGAAATATTTCCAGTTGCATTATTACCCCTCATGGGTAGAATCTAGAATTTTCACCTACCACTTGCAAGGAAAGGAATACATGTGGTGGGATCAGTTTAATCAAGCCAAGAACCTTGATGAGAAGAGGATCTCATGGAGGCAATTCAAAGGATATTTCCAAGAGAAATATTTTTCTTAGCATTACTACGAAAGAAAGATGAAGTAATTCTTTGAACTCAAGTTGGGAACCATGACAATGGACAAATATGAGAAGAGGTTCTTTTAATTGTTGAAGTATGTTGACTTCATCAAGGATGAGAAGGTAAAAATCCAAAGGTTTCTAAGTGGGTTACCCTCCTTCTATAGTGACAAGTAAAATATGATAAACCCAAGACTTTGGAGGAAACTGTAAGGAGAGAAAGGAATTTATGAGGAGATAAAAATAACGCCAATGTTCTAAAAGGATTGAAATGACAAGATGAAAGGGAAAAAGGATCAAAGGAAGAAAGGTTTTAATCCACCCTTTTTCAAGAATAATTCCCAAGCAAATAAACAAGGTCGGTCATCCCAAAATGAATACAATACTACATATTCATTTAGAAAAAGGCCAAGGTATAAACATGTACAATGTTGGGGATGTAAGGGAAATCACTTATATAGGGACTACCCTCACAAAGGAGAAATAAAGAGGATTTTACACAACATTCAAGAGGTTGAAACAATGGAAGACATGGGAGGAAGCATGCCAAGGATTTATGTAGCCTAGGACAACAAGCAAGAGGAATATCAATCCCCCGTGATTGAAGTAGAAGGTAAGATTGACAACCATCCCATAGCAATTTTAATTGATTTTGTAGTTAGCCATAGTTACATAAATGCTAACATTAATGAAATATTTCACTTGCAATGGAGTAAGCATACGAAATATCAATTAGTTTAGTTATCCACATGGGCTAAGAGGAAAATCAATGAGTTGGTTAAAGATTATCCGATAGACATGAATGTACTCAACAAAAAGGTAAATGTAAACATCATACCATTGGGTTCATATGACTGTCTAATTGGCATGGATTGGTTGGAAAACACCATGTTTTCCTAGAATGTTACAACAATACAATTACATGTATTGATGAAGAATGGAAACAAGGAAATATTCAAGGAATTCCAAGAGCTATAGTTGTTAGGGAAATTTCAGCTATGCAGTTGAAGAAGAGTTTCAAGAAGGGATGCCAGATTTTTGCAGCCCATATGGAAGAGGCAACCAAAGATAAAGTGGAAAGCATTGAAGACCATCCGGTCTTGAGGGATTTTGAAGATGTTTTTAGAGAAATCCTAGGACTACCTCCAAATAGAGACATTGATTTCTCTATTGATTTGATGTCAGGAGCTGCCCCAATTTCCAAGCCACCATACAGAATGGGCACACTATAATTGAAAGACTTTTAGATGCAACTTGAAGATATTTTAAATAACGGGTATATATGCCCAAGTGTGTCACCTTGGGGAGCCCCAATTATTTTTGTGAAGAATAAATATGGAATATTAAGGTTGTGCATTTATTTTAGATCGTTGAATAAGATCACCATAAAGAACAAGTATCCTTTGCAAAGAATTGATGATTTGTTTGATCAACTGAAAGGTGCAAAAAATATTTTCCAAGATTGACTTCAGATCAGGTTATCATCAAGTAAGGATAAAGGAAGAATACATTAGAAATATGACATTCAAGACAAGATATGGGAATTATGAATTAACGGTAGTGCCATTTGGACTATCAAATTCCCCAGCAGGTTTTATGTGCTTGATGAATAGAGTGTTCAGGGAGTACATGGATAAGTTTGTGCTTGTGCTCCTAGATGACATACTTTTCTACTCTAAGTAAGAAGAGGAAATCAGCAACATTTTAGAATGGTGTTTCAAGTTTTGAGAGAACATAAATTGTATGTTAAGCTAAGTAAGTGCATCTTTTACCAAACAAATATTCACTACTTGGGGCACATAATTTCGGCAGTAGGGATAGAAGTTGATCCTGAGAAGATAGAATTCATTCGAGGATGGCCAATGCCAAGAAATGTTACGGAGGTGATATAATTCATGGTTATTGTCGGTTATTAACAAATATTCATATAAGAAATTTTAAATATTGCAAGTCTAATGACTTCTTTTCAAAATAAGGGAGTGTAGTTTGAATGGACTTCCAAGCATGAAGAGAGTTTTCAGCAGTTGAAGGAAATATTGACAAGTGCGTCAGTATTGAATATTGTAGATCCAAATTAAGATTTTGTTGTCTGCAATGATGCATGAACAGAAGGGCTCGATGTATTTCTTAGTAAAAAAGGATCATGTGGTATGCTATGAGTATAGAAAATTAAAAGAGCATGCGAGAAATTGTGTTTCCCATGATTAACAACAATTGTACATGCATTAAAAATGTGGAGAAATTACCTCATGGGTAATAAATTTGAGCTAAGGATAGATCATTGTGGTCATAAGCATTTGTTTGGACAACCAACATTAAATGATAGACAAACTAGATGGCTGGAATTTTTGATTGAATGAGTGTTACACATTATTTTGGTCACCCCAGTGATCCATTGACAACATGTGTTCATGTTCCCATGAAAATATAAAAAGAGTCTTTCTCCATGAGGAAAGTGATTGGATTTCTCTTCTCAAAAACCCTATTAAGGAAGGTCGTCACACCCTACAAAATGCATGGGGTGCAACGATGCCTAATTGTCACATCCTTCTCTAGAGATGGACTACAACGTCTCCATAGGATACACTATACCTAGGGTGCGACGATGTCGAAATCTAAGGAAAAGTAAAACTTCATGAAAGTTCTAGAAGGGGATATTCTAGAAGATGAGGTGGCTTCTGAACGGTTTGGATATTACTCACTTCTCTGATTTGGTGGGATCATCCTAATATCCTCACCCATCTCTCTTTCACACTATATAAAGAGGGACCTCTCATGGAAAAGTCTAAGGTTGAATAGGCTAAGAACTGGGTGAAGAATTCTACTTCAGTTTATACTTGAGAGCCTCAATTTAGTTCATCAAGTCATTGTGGATATTCTTCATTAAAGGTTGGAGCAAAGGTGTGTGTGTTGGAGAAAAGGACCATTTAAAGGGGACCTTATGACATTAAGGCTTTTGGTTGTAATATCCACTTTTATTTAATATAATACAACGATAAGTGTCTTTCCCATAAAAATAGTCCTTTTTTACTGTATGATTCCTTGATCACATGCATAAGTTCTTGTTGAGTATATTATATTTATTTCACTTTGGTTGGATTGTGTTCCCTTGCAGATCTAATATCACAAGAGCATTGGAGTGGATATAGGATGACAATGGAAAGAGGAAGTGACATTTAAAAGGTATGGTGTCTATCTCTTGTTAATTAATAGACTCAATAATTAGAACTTAGGGAAAGTTTCATGTTCTGTTCTATTTTGTTCTAGTTTCCAGTGGGATCTAGGGAGATTTTTTTATGTCCACATTTACCTAATCCTATAACAAAATTGGCGATCATAGTGGGGATTAAACGACATCCTTTTGGTTTTTTTCTTCCCACTTTATTTTAGCCTGCCTCCTTTTTCTTGAATTCATTCTCTGAGTCTGTGGGTGATCCATCTGGACTCCCTGGGTCTAAAAGTCCAGTTAGATTTTTTGTCTTTCTCCCATTTTTTCCGTAATTACAGAGATCGTCGCACTGTACTATATAGTCAACCTATGACGCCCTATGACGTCACATCCTACATGTGCAAACCAGTGCAATGATGTCGCACTGTGACCTATTGGTAGTCTGTGACGACCTTAGCTCGTCACACTGTGTCCTACTGCCAGCCTGTGATGACTCCTGTAGGATTTGTTGGAGTGAGTCAATTTTTCTTTTTTCACCCAGTTTTGCCTTAGTTTCTTGGGGGGACTTCTAATTCCAGTGTTTGATTGATTTATGAGTTTGAATCTTGCATTTGATTGGTTCTCAGCGATTGAAAGTCTCTCTTTATAAATTTTGCAAGTTTTGTTTTTGATTCTTGTCACAAGGGTATAATCTCTGGATCTTGATTTGAGTGCTTGTTTGACAAAGGGTCTTTGATTTACTTCAGGTTTTGGATTGTTTTTTCTTTCTAGATTGTTTTTTGATTGAAAGACATTTTTGTTTACATTTAACCAAAGACTTTCTTATCTTCATTTTTTGTCTACATTATGAGTTTGATTTGGGAATTGTGTTGAATGTGTTGATTTCCTTGGATTGCACTTTCCTGTCTTCATTATGTCTTTGATTTTATTTGGGAAAGGAAGAACTGAATTCATTTATTCTTTTTAGTAATATTTGATAAGGAAATTATTGCATTCGAAATACTTGTTAAGAAACCATTGGAAATTTTTGTAGTCTTTGATTATTTGGAATTGTGTTCATTCAACAAATGAGAAATTGCATTTCGTAGCTTTTTGTACTTCAAGAAAAATAAATTCTCCCTGCTGTAATTAGAGTTAATTGAATTGAAAGATTTCATATTCATATATTCTTGCATTTTATTGGATCAAGGTCACAACTTCATCAGTTTCATCTCCATCTCCCTTTTGAGTAAACAACAACTTTTAAAATACAACGTAATTTAAAATTTATTAGTAACTTTTATTTTCTAGAAATTCTCTTCACCAACATTAGCTAGGATAACGCTTTGGAATAGGTTGCGAGTCACACTCTCCAAAGAATAAAAACACACAGTAGTATCTTGTGATAGGGAGATTTAAAATCCAATTGCTACATTTTGTCCTGGGAAGCCCTTCTCACATAAGGGTCAAACTGAGGTCGCATTAAGACTGGCAGAGTTACTCACCCTGCTTTGTTGGTCTTGGTGTAGAGATTGCTTGTATTATTGGGGGTCACTTGAGGTTATACCCACGATTATGTGTGGGAGCCTCTTGAGTTAATTTCGGACTAGATACTCTGCCTTTGCGTGTGGATCGGACTGTAGACAGTTTCCCCATGCATCATTGCCATAATTGGTAACCTTAGTAGCCTACCTCTTTAGGGTATTTACACGAGGTGACTGTGGAGGGGAAATTCTTCACGATACCTGGAATCGACGTTGGCCAAACTCACTCGGGCTCCTTGGAGGGTATACCCATGATTATGTGTGGGATGTTGCACCAGGGTGTAAGTCCGTTAAGCAGGTCGTCAACGTAAATTTTCCACCCGCTTTATCCTAGCCCCTTCTTGTCTTGACTTCACGACGTTGGATTTCATCACCAACTAATGACTTCAAAATAATAAGGTTTGTTTTCTTGGTTTGATTTCTAGATTTTATTAGCGTGTGATGCTTGTTTCCTTAGTTGGCCATAAAAAAATTCCGTTCTTTATTTGGTTTGACCAACATTGACCTTCGTTGTTCATGTAGGATGCAAGGGCTTCCTCTAGAATATCTTGAAGGTTACCTTCCTTTGGTTCCCAATTCACTAGAAGGCTCTCATGAGGGAGCAGTCAATAACGAAGTAGCCTCACAAGTTGGAAGTTCACACTCTTTAGAGGGATTTTGAATTGTTTCAAATTCTTTAGAGGCATTTGGACTTCTTGTAAATCCATTATTGAGTATTAGACAAGATCCACACTTTATCAAGATGAATTCATCAAGAGAAATTGTTGTTGTTGAGAATACTGAAGTACCTATTGGACCTAACACAGGATCCGGAGTAGAGGATCCACTTTTTCAAAGTGAATCATTAAGAACCTGATGCAGTCCCCCTACCTCAGCAAGGTTCTGCGACCTCTCGGTCTCTAGATCGATCTTCTTCTGAGATGAAATGGCTCTTCAAGCTCCTGTTGGAACCCTTTGAACAAATCCACAGGTCCCTTTGTCCTATGGCATAGGTCTTGAGAAAATCTATGCATGCGCCCCCTTTTCAACGCTCTTCTCTGTTCTGAACCAACACACACCTCGATGTTGATTCCTTTCCAACTAGCCCCTTCTTATATGGTGACCTCGGGTTATGAACCAAGGCGTAAACAACACACCTTTCATGTTTCACAGTTTTGGGACTCTTGCATGCGGGCTCTCCCAGGCTCCTTGTCCTTCAAATCGCCGAACCCCAAAATAGAGCCTAGCTCCCAGTAGCTCCTACCTTCACTCCTAACTCATTTGACCACTATCCCGCGACCAGCGGCTAACATTCAACTGGCTCTCCAATTTTCGCGTTTCGCGATGTGGAAGGGTTGACTCCTTTTCCTCTAACTCCCAATCACCGAAACGTTGAAAAGGGATTAATGGTTATGGATCCTCCCTTATCCTTCGTCCACGTGACCACCACTCTATGACCACGCGCTTAACTTCAAAGCACTACCGGCTTTATCGATTCGGGGAATCGTGATGCAAGCGTTCCTCCTGTTCTCTATCTTTCGAAATGCCAAAAATCGAAAGGGTATAACGGCTCCTTAGCTCCTCCCTTAAGTTACTTTTCATACGACCGGTCCTATGACCTAGTGCTATTCCTCCGAATTCTTTCAGGGTTTTGCGATTCATGGAATCGTGATATAGTGTTCTCCTCCTTACCTTATCAAATCCCGAAACCCAAATCTCAGTGATCTTGATCAACGATCTAGATCCTCCGCTTAGTCAATGGCCAAGATTGAATCCTGACTATCTTCTTTTCTGGATGTTTGCGGAGTCTTCACCTCCCAAATCCCGGTGACCAAACTTCCAATAGCTTCTAGATCTCTGCCACCTGTCCCCCAAAATGGACGGTTCTGATGCTTTCGGGACTTGACGAGTCCTCTTCCTTATGCTATTACGAGGTTTAAACCTTGCACACCTTTTTTGGATTCGATGGCTCACGGAAAATTGACACTTCTCACTCGAAGTTTCTATCATCCGTTCTACCCTTTTGTGTGGCTTCGCAGGGATTAAACCCCTTGCACCTTCTTCTAGATTTGATAGCTATCGGTCCTTGCTGCTAGATCTGATGGCCCAAATCCTTTTTCCTGTGCACCTCATAGGGACTAAACCCCATGCATGTATCCTTGATCCAACAACTCTTAGGCCACTACTCTCCAGATCCGACGGTTGGTGCAATTTCGTAATCTCGGTGATTGCGAGTATGGGGTGCAGCCTCCTCTACTCATCCAACCTCCGATTCCTGAATGTGTGCATATCCAAGGGTTTAAACCCATGCGCCTTCTCTTGATTCAACGGTTTTTGGGTATTGGCGCTAGATATGACATTTCAGATATGTCCTCCTTGCGGACTCTCCTCCTGCTTCATGGACGTAGATTCAATGGTTCAGATATTTCTTCCTAGTGCTAATCCAATGAAAGTTGTGCTCTTCCTCCTGAGATTTCTTTCCTTTTTAACTTAGAAGATTTTCTAAGTCTTGAAAGTCTCGACCTTTGACTCTTCCTCTTGCAAGCCTGGTTCCTTTGGGTCTCGTCTACGTTATAGAAACAATGTCCCTTCTGAGCTTCGTCCTCTCAGAGATTTACTCCTGTGCACACTTTGCATTCGAGGATCTCGAATAATTCAGATTCGAGAAGTTTTCTTGAAAATAAAACTCCTTACGTCCACTTGGTGTTCTCCTGCTCGATGCACACCTTGTAGAGCATACAGAGTATTCAACAACCCTGTGAGTGTCTTCTCTTCGACACTTCTCTTTTCTCAGAACTC
>SNQJ01S0094174.1:33299-65389 GCA_010110895.2 Picea sitchensis
TGCTTTCTTAGATCAGTTTGATTTCAGCAACATAGATTAGATTAGATTAGTTCTACTTGAGTCCTGCATATACAGTGCATGTGCTTCGTCAGTCTACGTACCCCGGGTTGACAATTAAATGGTTGGGCAAGTACTATAACGACATATATTTCGCCTCACACCTGCCCTCCTGGCAGTTTATGAGATCTGAAACTGATCCCTCTTCCTCATCACTGAGGGTTCCTCCAACTTATGGCTCACAGATGCGAACCAACTCTGTGTCATTGAGGTTTTCATCATACCTCAACCACTTCTTCAACTCTTGTTGTTGTTTCCTGGCCAACAAATTTTGAACATGCCATTTGGCTTTCTTGTTTAGAGGCCATTCGTACCTCCAGTGTACTTTTTCCTCGTGTTGCATCTTCAATGTTAGTGGTTCCATTCTCGCCCTTATCTCAGAGAGTTCTTTGTCAATCTATGCTTTACTCATCTACTAGTGGTATCCTCTTCCACCACGCTCATGGCCTTCAGTATCCATTTCCATATTTCATATGCCCTCATGGAAAGCGTATGGATCACTCTACGTCTGAGAGCATCTCCATGTCCTCCTATAGCTCGCCTAGATGTCTATCATTTGCTGCACACCTTGCAACAATCACCACATATATTTAACACCCTGCTTCTTTCACCTGTTGTATACAGATGAAAATCTGCTCTGATACCACTTGATGTTACTAGAATTTCTCCCACCATGTCTGTGAACAAAGTAACGGTCTCCTCTTTCTCTTTTGTCTGAAATCTATAGAAAAAAATCTTCTCTGATACCACTTGATGGTATCAAACTATATCCCTTCACAATCCTCCTCTTGTCTGTGATATGCAAACAAAAAATTTGTTGGCTCTGATACCACTTGATGGTGTGTATCAGAGTATTTTATTTATATACTTTGCCTCCCTCTACCTGCAGTCTACAGACAGAAAGTGGCTCTGATACCACTTGATGCAGTCCACCTACCTCAGCAGGGTTCTGCGACCTCCTGGTCACTGGATCGATCTTCTTCTGAGACGAAATGGCTCTTCAGGCTCCTACTGGAACTCTTTGAATGAATCAACAAGTCCCTTTGTCCTCTGGCACAGGTCTTGAGAAAATCTGTGCACGTGCCCCCTTTTCAGCACTCTTCTCTATTTTGAACCAACACACACCTTGGCGTTGATTCCTTTCCAACTAGCCCCTTCTTATCTGGTGACCTCGGGTTATGACCCAAGGCGTAAACAACAAACCTTTCATGTTTTAGGGTTCCAGGACTCCTGCATGTAAGCTCTCCCAAGCTCCTTGTCCTTTGAATCACTGAACCCCGAAATAGAGCCTATTTCCCACTAGATCCTACCTTCACTCCTGACTCATTAGACCACTGTCCCGTGACCAGCGGCTAACATCCAACTGACTCTCCAATTTTTGTGTTTTGCGATGTGGAGGGGTTAACTCCTTGTCCCTCCAACTCTCGGTCGCTGAAACGCCGAAAAGAGCTTAATGGCTCTAGATCCTCCCTTAGCCTTTGTCCACGTGACCGCCACTCTATGACCACATGCTTAACATCAAAGCACTACCAACTTTCACGATTCAGGGAATCGTGATGAAAGCGTTCCTCTTGTTCTCTATCTTTCGAAATGCCGAAACCTGAAAGGGTCTAACGACTCCTTAGCTCCTCCCTTAAGTCACTTTTCATACGATTGCTTCTGTGACCTAGTTCTATTCCTCTAAATGCTTTCGGGGTTTCGTGATTTAGGGAATCGCGATACAGTGTTCTCCTCCTTGCCTTATTAAATCCTGAAACCCGAATCTTAGCGATCTTGATCAACAGTCCAGATCCTCCGCTTAGTCAACGACCAATATTGAATCTCGACTATCTTCTTTTCGGGGTGTCTGCAGAGTCTTCACCTCCCAACTCCCGGTACCTTCTAGATCGCTGCCACTTGTCCTCCAAAATGGATGGTCCTGATGCTTTCGGGACTTGACGAGTCCTCTTCCTTTTGTTGTTATGAGGTTTAAGCCTCACGCACCTTTTTTGGATCCGACGGCTCACGACAAATCGACACTTCTCCCTCGAAGTTTCTACCATCCATTCTACCCTTCTGTGCGGCTTCCTAGGGATCAAACCCCTTGCACCTTCTTCCGGATCCGACGACTATCATTCCTTGGTGCTAGATCTGACAGCCCAAATCCTTTTTCCTGTGCACCTCCTAGGGTCTAAACCCCATGCACGTATCCTTGATCCAGTGGCTCTCAGGCCACTACGCTCCAGATCCAACGAATGACACGATTTCATGATCTCGGCGATTGCAAGTATGGGGTGCAACCTCCTCTACTCCTCCAACCTCCAATTCCTAAATGTGTGGATATCCAAGAGTTTAAACCTTGTGCACCTTTGCCTGATCCAATGGTTGTTGGGTATTGGCACTAGATCTGATGGTTTAGATTTGTCCTCCTTGTGTGCTCTCCTCCTACTGCTTGGACTTAGATTCAACAATCCAAATCTTTCTTCCCAATGCTGATCCAATGACAGCTGTGCTCTTCCTCTTGAGCTTTCTTGGCTTTTGACTTAGAATATTTTCTAAGTCTCAAAGGTCTCTACCTTTGACTCTTCCTCTTGCGAGCCCGATTCCTTTGGGTCTTATCTGCATTATATAAATGTTGTCCCTTCTGAGCTTTGTCCTCTCGGATATTTACTCCTGTGCACATTTTGCGTTCGAGGATCTCAAATAACTTATATTCGAGAAGTTTTCTTGAAAATAAAACTCCTTATGCCCACCTGGCGTTCTCCTGCTCGATGCACACCTTGCAGAGCCTATAGAGTATTCAAAAACCCTATGAGTGTCTTCTCTTCGACACTTCTCTTTTCTCAGAACTCGAAATAGAGTTCCCTAGTGCACTCTATGCACTCATTTGATGCCCTCTTGGCAGAGCTCTATAGAACCTTCAATAGTTATGTCTTCCCTAAACTCGAGACATAGTTCCTTCCTGTGCACTCCTTGCACCTCTGCTGATGAAGGTTCAACGCTATCCCTCTTGAGCTTTCCTGAGGTTGTCTCACCTTTGTCAATGCACACCTTGCAGACTATGTGCACTCTTTGCACTCAAAACATCCAAGACAAGAAGAAATTGAGAATTATGAAATACTTCACCAGTTATGCATTCAAAACACGAAATGCATAAAAACATGCAAACACATACAAACAATTCATGGCAGGAAAAAATTCTTTTCTATTAATTCAGAATTGCCTATACAAGGTGTTCACAAAGGCTGGACTATAACAAGTCTCACCTCTCTCTCGAGACCTCTTTGCTCTAGTCTCTCCTCCTATCTCTCTCATTATCTGTCCTATCACTCTCTAATTAAAAAGAGGGCTCTCTCGAACTTATCCTCAACCTCATCATCTCTGAGCTATCGCCATCATAGAGCGGCTCCTATGGCTACATTACATAAATGGATGCCCAGTCTTGACTATGTCCTGGGCTTGCTGCAGAAAACCATTAAAGGAAACCTCAACCACTACCTGTACAAAGGTGTGGTCTGGCATTAAAATCCTTACAACATTTATTGAAATTTTGAATTTCAAAATTGAGAGGGTTACGCCTCTCCCTTTCTCCATTAAATGCGTGTTGGATTTGTTGGCTGGCTGGCACGCTGCTGACATGGAGCAATTCTCCTGCATCAGAACCCCTCCTCACACTGTGCGCAATATTTATGGCACCCTAGGAGCGAGTCCTAACCAACCTATGGCATCGCAAATGCCTGAGACGTCTTTCACCTATATGGTACCTTTAGATCATTTTATTGGCACGACCAATAATGTCACCTCAGTTTCAAACCAATTGTTGGTTGGTTCTCACTCAATTCTTCCTCTCCATATGGCCCATTCTACTATGGTCCCACATGCTACGAATGTTTCTACCATGAATCTGGTTATCACTCAAGATCCTATTGGAACACCACTTCCACTTAGACCGAATCCATCACTTCCCCCCCTGAGTATAACTCTTTGAATACTTCCATTTCTATTCCTACCCATAATCCATCCGAAGGGTCAAAACATTTTGTTTCTCCTGGGTATAATGCTGCTAGTCAGTTTGTTCCTACACTTACCCAGGTTCTCTCTAGGGGGCCTTACGTTCCTCCTCCACCTTTTTTTGGAGGATCTAATCGTCCTGGCCCTAGTGGTTCTAATCTAGTTGGAGGCACCATTCATTCTATCACTTTTAGCTTTCAAATTCCTTTTGTAAGTCAACCCCAAGTTGGGGCACAAACTCAATTTGGGGGGAAATCTTAGATTGGGGGACAACCTCAAGTTGGGGGGAAACATCAGGTTGGAGTCCATAACCCATTTTATGGACAAAATGTACCTGTGTTACAATATCAACCTTGGAATCTTCCTTTCCAAGGGAATCAACAACCGGCTGGGGGGAAACATACTCAAGTTAATTCTTTTATACCTCCCAATTTTGGTCAACTCTACCTAGGTTCTATGAATCCTACTTGGGGTCAGAATTTTCAATCTAATGTTCCTTTCCAAGGGAACATACCTAATCAACCCAACCCTATTGGATATTTCCCTCAAAACCCTCCACAACCGAATCTATCAATATTGTTTAATTATTTTCAGACTACTTATGGTCATACTGGTATACCTACAGGACTTCCTCCTCAGAACTACCGGTTCCCACAAGTGAACAAACAATTTCCTTTTCTGGCCACTTTGGATCTACCGTATTTGTCTAGGATCTTGAATGATCCTATTTTACACTCTCCTTATTGGCCTGTCATCCTGACCAAACTACCGTCTGACATTCCTAAATTTCACAGTCGATTGGGAGAAGACATGAATAATCATGTTATGAATTTCCATCTTTGGTGTTCTCCCAACTCATTGATGGATGACTCCATTAGATTACAACTTTTCCAATAGACTCTCATGAGTTCAGAATCAAAGTGGTACATTGAGTTACTGTGAGGTTTCTTTAATGACTTTAATACCCTCTCCATGGATTTTCTAACGCATTACCAATTGCCTATTCGTTACGAGACAAGAACCGGAATTTTGATTTTTTTAAGCAATCTTCTACCACTCACATTTCTGATCACATCCATGAGTGGATGAGGAGAAGGAATTTAATCAAAGTTCCCCTTCCTGATCAACTATTAGCTGAGTGTTTTACCACATCACTCATTGGTCCTATTTCCCATGATGTTTCCATGGGTGTTGTTTTCACTGAAGAGAAGGCGATTATTCATGCTCAGTATCTAGATCTCATTTATTCACAAACATGAACATTTTACGACTTGATCCCTAACACTCCTCATCCTTCCACAAATCCTACCCCGACACATCTAGTATCTTCTCATGCTGCTGATGGTGTGATTGGAACCTTCCATGCTGAGACTCAATCCACACATGCCAATCACACCAATCCTAAATCTAATAATTATGATGTACAAAATAATCCTACTCCTACTCTTTCCTCTGGTAAGACTTCTGAAGTTAATTCGGTTCAATCCACACCTACCGGGAAAAACCAAAATAAAAATAAAGGGAAGGGTAAGAACAAGGAAGACAAAAATAATAATCAACAAACTGAAAAGCCCAAAACGTAGCCTGATGATGATAAGAATAAGCGTAAACCTTGTTATCCTTTCCTTATCTGTGGTGATGATCATTACAAGAAATATTGTCCATGACATGCTGAGGTTACTAAGTTCCTCCAAGGGACCGGGACGCCTCCTACACCCGTTGTTTTGTCACAACCTTTCCCTTCTCAGCAACAGGCTCAATTTGTCATTCATGACCAAGATTCTTCTTCTACCACATCTTATGTCCTTATGTGTACTGATGACTCTAAAAAGAACGAAGTTGCAGTCACAACTCGAGCCAAAGATTACTCTCCATCAAAGGACAAAGTTGATGATTTACCACCTTCGTTGGTTCAACCTCCGCCCCCAATTTCACCTCCAAATGGTCCTCTTCATCCTGAATGACTGGGTCTCGATATAGTTCTTCTCCCTCCTCCAAAGGGAATTGTTTGAAATTATTCATTTAATCCTCACGCACGTGCTTCACAAAACTATAGTATTGTAGAAGACCTTGCGCAAGCACCCTCCGCAATGTCGGTTCTCAAAGTCCTTCAAAGTTTTCCCACTCAACGGAAGGCGCTGTTAAAATCCATTGGTGGAATTTATCCTACGGATACCAATTTGATAATATTTGACTTGTAAGATCACTTTCCAAGGCTTCGTCCTCAGTTAGCATTTCAGATCCAAGTTGTCGTTGAAAACAAGAATATCTGTAGAACTGTTATTGACAAAGGAGCCTTGACTTCCATTATGTCCGTTACTTGTTGGAAAGATACTGGCTCTTATACCCTTACTAAGTCACACAATACCCTCAAGGCCTTCAATGGTACATGTTTCAAACCTTGTGGTGTTCTTCCCTCATTGTTTATTACGTTGGAAGGTAAATCGGTCAACGTCGAGGTTGAGGTCTTTGATGAACCTCTTGATTATAAACTTTTACTTGACCGTAGTTGGATTGATGTTGTTTCATGTATATCTAATAGATAAATATACTAGTGTAAATGACAAGTTCTGGGTAATGGGTAACAGTTCTCATTTCCCTAAGTAAATGATGTACCCAAAAGGTCCTAACAATGATGTATTCAAGTGGTGGCTCAAAGTGTCTCATTTCTATAAGTACAGGTGAGGGTTTCAAGTATCTCATTGACCTAAATAATATAGTCTATAGATTGCTTGATCTCCTCTTCATCAAGGTGGGGAAAGTGGCTAATTTTCCTAAGAACAAGTGAAGAGGGATAGGTTCAAATCTAGGTGTTAGGGCCTGGCCTAAAATCTATGATTTCCCTGATCAAAAGAGAAGGGGGGGGAATCTCTCATTTAGGTTCAGAGTACTACAACTTGTGAATTAAAACTAAATCGATCGAGTAGGGAACATATATCTCAACCATATGGTCTATTAAGTAGCTCCTAAGACCAGGTGTAAAGGTTTGGGGTGCTTGCTGAGAACTCTATATGCTTGGGTTTCTGAACCAACTCATGAACATTATAGGTGTAGGTTGTTCCTTCTGAATCTATGTATAAATATAATAAGTATGAATATACGGGGAAATAAGCTATTCGATAAATAAAGACAAACAACCCTGGTGGGATTAGGTATGTGGACCCACAAACTTCAATTGCAAAAGGTTTGATAGGGAAAAGATTACCCTTGATCTGGTTTATGAATTTCCAAGTGGTTCCTATATCGATCAGAGATACATACGCCATGCTAAGGATATTGGTATCATGAATATATAGAGAAATAGAAGGTTAGGAATTGGGCTTTAGTGGCTAATTTACCTCGGTATAGGTAAAGGGAGAACAAGTATCTCATTTCCCTAATCAAAGGTAAGGTATAAGTGGATATTTTGTAATCTCCATGGCTCCCATTCTCTAATTGGCCTAATAAATATCCTAGCTCTACTATGTGGGATAAAGGGTATCATTTCCCTTATAAAAAGTGAGCACCATAAGGTTCAAATGTAGGGTTTAGGTATCAAGCTATTTGTATGAATTTCCCTTAGTAACAGTGAGGAGGGAAGGTGGTAAAATCATGTAATGGAATTCCAATTCTGGTAGTTTAGGTGACCAGGTAAACGTGGGTAATTTGACTAAGTAAAGGTGGCTCGGGGCATAAGTAAGGTAAAGGTTAGGGGGCGCTAAGTCTCTAATTTCCGTGATGACTGATGTGTGGCATTAGAACTGAGTCAAAGTTAAGCTCACATGGAAAGAAGCTTGACCAATCCTTGTTGCACTCTTAAGACTCTAACATGCTAAAATATTATGTATGTAATAACTACTTTTCAACACTTGAACTATTTATTAGGAGTTACTAAAATAATGTGCTGGGTTGAGGGTGGTCGGGGAATGACAAAAATGCACTCTTAGGCTCGACTTATAAAATAGGGGGAGGGCATTAGATCGCAGACTGTTGTTGTAAAATACTCCAGGCCAGTTCCGAGTCTTTCGGGTGGGGCCGTAATATGGATAGTTTCAAAAGTAAGGTTATTTTTCTTAGAAAAAATAGGAAGGGTTTTCCTTATCCTTCCCTTGATATACGTTGGCTGGAACCTTTTACTCTTTCTTTTTTGAGCTTCTCATTAGAGACATTTTCAAAGCATCTAGGATTACAGTACTTTAAAGTGTGTCTGTCCCAGGCAAGATGGTTATTCTCATTCTTCGTGGGTACCTTGAAACTATGCTTTACCACTTGGATATTCTATTCATGAAATGAGAAAGGTGTCTGTGCTACTTCTGTATTCCATTTCCGAACCATAAAAATGACTTTTTAGCTTTATTATTTAGCGAGAAGGGCACGAAAGGAGAGGACCAAACCTTACCTTAAGAGGTGTTCCGTGGCGGGCGAGATGTTTTCCATTGACGTTGAGGACCTTCATCCCTAGCTTGATATTCTCCACCTTTCTAATTGGAAAACCTATTCTTTCATTCCCATTCATTTTTATAAATGAATAAAGGGATTTCATAAATAGACGTTCATGGGCTTAAAGAATAGGAGACACTCATTTATACATTCATGGATAACCCCAAAGAAATATACACTCTTCACCCCAACACAGAAGTATAAACCTCTATCCCTGGTACCAAAATTTCTAGAAATATACACTTGGTTAACACCCCTTAACCCACACACGACAACCTAGGAACAACACCCCACACACAATAACCCAGAAATCCCCTTTAACCCTAAGATAGGATACAAACACTCAAACTATCTTAACCATTTATTCCAAAAGGAACCTCTATCAAAAACCTCAATTTGGATAGGAACAGGCTCATATGGAAACAAATACCAACCCAGAAACACATGATGCAGTTCTTGTAGCCCTAGAAGGAGCTCCATCAACGACCTCACGATCGACACAGGAATAGTATTAGCTTTAGATAGAGGGTTAGACTCTTTAATATAGAAGGTAATCAGGTTCTCTTCATATTAATACATTAGGTTAGCTTATAAAACTCATTGAAATAAAGAATCTAGTAGACATATATAAGTTATGTATTCTTAAGAAGGCTTACCAAGGTCATTGCATTATATAGACATTAGGAAAGAAACCTATTAGCTTCTCTTATCAATCAATTAGATATCTTCTCCTATCAAGAAATTAATAGAACTTAGGTCTTAGTAATAACAGGTATATAGAGGTCTTTCAATCAACTATTAAAAGGGTCTTACCTTCCATTTCTATTAGAAAGGTTAGATTATGAGGAATAGAGGAAGTAGCATTTTAATATATTTTATTCTTATTAAGCTATTAGATAGGTTAGATTCTTATTCACTTATAATACAAATAGAAATCTCCTAGAAGTTTCATTATATATATATATATATTAGGAACCTTTAACTATAATAAATCATAGACAGAATAGACTATTAACTCAAGGAACTCCTCATAAATAAATAGACATAGGTAGGATCTTATATAAAATCCTAACAATAGAGAAAACAATCGGGGTGAGGTACGAAACTCCCCAACTAGAAAATACATAGACTCTCTCATCCATAATAACTCCTAACTAACATGAATCAATTACTTAGTAGATATACTAAAACTTAGGGAAACAGAACTCCACTCCTTAATACTCTCTCTCCTTAATCAACTATATTAGGTAGGAAGACAATATAAAACTTCTTCTCTTAAAAATAACGAAAAGAAAGATATTGAACTCAAACTAGAACTACTTTAGGAACTACAACTACACTATAATCTTAGAACTCAAGCTTATTCTCAGAACAACACTTAGGAATATCAACCTTACAACCTACCTTTGCTTATTTCATTTCCGAATATTAGGATATTACGATATTTAGTCTCCTTAAGGTCTAGGAATTATATCTTCTTCATAAAGTATTGGGAAAGTATAGTATTAAGGGATTAAAATAGATTCTAAGTATTAATAAGATATTAGTATGGTTAGATTCTTATAAAGGTTTATATAGGTTTAATTCTTATAAATCTCTTAGTCAGTAGGAATTATATATGTTCTCTTATAGCAGGTGTTAGCACTTCGTAAATCTATTTGGATGATAAACAGACGACGAAGGTAAATTTTTTAACCAACTTTGAGACCCAAAACTAGCCTTTCAGATCTGGAGAGGGCTCTCTCAGAAATGGCGCGGTTTCAGTGCAGGATATGACTTTAGAAACAATGGATAGATTTAAAACTTATGATAAAATGAGTTATGATTATATTGGCACAGAAAAGTAAGCATTGGGCTATGAGGTTGATTTGAGGAAGAGACGAGACAAATGACTCAGTGACTAGATTCGAGAGGATAAGGCTAGGCGAGAAACAACCTTCAGCGTAAAACCATAATGCGTGGCAGGAGAAATTATAGGAAGTAACTTAGGAGCGCCGCTGTGGACGAATTCAAAGTTAGCTTGAGAGGAAAACATTTTGTCTAAGTCGCACAAACAAGGGGCGTTGTGAAGCGAATCCGCAGGTTCGATAATTTGTTCCGAAATAGACAGAAAAAGATATGAAATAAAGATAACAGGAAAACACATATGCAAAGAGAGAAGAAAAATACATCCAACTATTACAACTAGAATATTTTCATCAAATCACAGGACCTTTGCATTAAATTCTGGTCAAAAACTTGGATTACATACAATAGTTGTTGTCTACCAAATTTTCCAGCCAACCTGGCTTACATTGTTGGATACTCTTCACATAGTGTTTCCAAAAATAGACAATAATGATGCCCTTTTACTTATGACTGTTTGCAATTTCTCCACGGGATCTGATCGTCGGTTAGGCTCTAGTATGGAGAAAATATTTGTCACTGTGTTCCTTTGAGCAGGTGTCTCAGTGAATAGGTGTATGTCAAGAGCTTGTTGTCTACAAATAATGACTTCGATTTCAGTGATGTGGTCATTCGCTGAGATTTTCGTGTAGTAAAAATTGTTAGATCGTTGTGGTCGTTGATACTTAAGGGAAAATGTATATTTCAAAACTGTCAATATTTGTATAATATTTAGCGGGTCCAGAGGCGATGCCAACTAAACTTTTTTTTCCTGCGCGCTGGCTAGAGCTATGCAGGTTCCTTTCTTGGTCATTTCACATTCTCTAGAATGTTTCACGTGCCTTTATTTCATCAATATCTGTGCTTATCGCAGTTGTATAATGGTGTCTTGCACCTCTCTGAGATGCCTTTTCAACCATGCCATGTTCCCTTCATGACCCTACGTTGCAGATGCTTCCATGGCCTTTGTCTCTAGTTGTCATCGTAATTCCATGTTTTCCTAATAGAGCTTGGTGATGGCCAGTTTTGCTTGCTGCAGTTTTTGTAGTGGCACTTGCTCATTCGCTTCTGCAATATTCTCTTTCCTTATTCTTCTCCTATCTTCGTGGCTTGATCCCCAAGCAGGTTCTAGCCGAATGGAACACCCGAGTCTCTCTTCAGCTACCAATCTAATGCAAGGTTGTTCTGAAATTTGAGCTTCCATGATCTCCTGGTTTTTCCTTAGCTTGCCCCTCTTCTGAGGCATTTGTTGCTGGGGAGAGAGGGCTCTTGTTGTCTTCTCTTCCTGTGTGAATCCCTCCATTTTAGATTTTTCACGAATTGATCTGGTCTCCTCTGCAAGTAAAGGGATGGTTCCTTTTACATTTTTGGGAATGCCTGTTGTAGGTGAGAATGCATCCCAGTCCCTTTGAGGCTTGGACCTTATAGTTATGCTTCTTTGTGTGCCTTTCCTTGTGCTCTGAGAGGTCGCCATGGCATGACCATCGTGAATTATATGCGAAGTGTATCCATCAAACACATGGTATGGTAAAAGGATTTGATCACGATGAACTAGTAAGGGAAAATGAAAATAGAGTTTCAGGCCTAGTTCTACGACTGGGGAGAATGTTGAGCATCTGAGATTTATAACAAATCGGACAGGAAAATAAATCATGCTGGAGGACAGTGAATTCATGGCGACAATCTGTTCCAAATCAAGTTGCAGGTTTTCCATTGAAAATCCTCACGTGCAGGACACATGTGATAAGGTTGGCTGGTCATGCATGGTACGAACGCCATGATTTTTCATTCCCTCAACCTCCATGATGAACTGATAATAACTATTGTACTTTCTGATGTGACCTCTATTAATCACTTGACTCGACCTGGGGCACGTAGAGACTAGTTTCTCGACAAGACTCAAATTTCTTGGAAAAGACATCCTCATACCCCTTATACAAGTTTCGGATATGACATCCCTTCACGTTTCCAAGGGCCAACCAAACACTTTCTGACCTCAAACTTACGGTGTTATGTACGTGACTTCACATGTTCGGGCACATGGGTCACAATGTGACTTTAAAACAGACTCTAAATTTGGAAAGAAAAACGATGACGCTAACAACTGGCTCCAATGGGGATGCTATCCTCCCTGTGAGGTAGCAAAGAATAGTAGACCAAGTTCCTAACCATTGGGATTTATTTGACCTCTAGGCATTTGGAAAAACAACTAAACCTATTGACGCAACTTCTAAGACTTCAGCATAAACTTAGGGCCTTCACTTCGGTATTCAATTTTCTGCTGACCTACAGACTCGATGCAAAATAAAATGACTATTTACAATGATAAATGACTTAAACAGATTTTATTCCATCAGGTAATGTTTTAGGATCCCATCATTTACAGGGCCCCAATCAAAGCTTTCTCCGTCTAATCCTTCTAGGAAATAAGCATTTTTCCCATTTTTTCCAGAGGTGGTCGAACTTTGCATGTTTCCCTTTACCTTCATTTCTTGTGTCCCATCTCAAAACTATGTCACCCAACCAGAAATCTTCTGGCTTAGAACACTTATTGAAGACTTTCTTCATCTTTTCATGATGGAGTTGTGACCGATTATACACCTTCTCTCTTTCCTGCTACGTATGAATTAGCTGATTAATCCTCCTCTGCACAACATTTGGCTCGGCCTCCTATTCTTGCAACATCTTCCTAACAGGGGGTCCCAGTGAATTAGGAAAAATCATATCCGTGCCGTAAACGATCTGGAAAGGCGATGTTGATATAGATTTCTTGGTGGTGACCCAGTCTACCCACAACACGTAGATAATATTTTTATGCCAAGCTCTCTTATTTTCTTGCATGAGTATTTTAACAATCCTGGTGAAGATCTTATTTGAGGATTCTACTAACCCGTTTCCTTGCGGATAGTACATCGTGGAATTCCCTAGGGTTATGTTATAATCCTAGAAAAATTTCTCCATCCTCTTAGACTTGAATGCGGTTGCATTGTCTGTGATGATCTTAATGGGACACCCAAACCTTGACAAGATGTTCATCTCCAGGAATTGGATAATGACTGCGTCGGTGGCTTGTTTTGTGGGGATCACCTCTATCCATTTTGTGAAATATTCAGTGGTCGTGAGTATCCACTTGTGTTGTGCATAGGATGGTAGGTTTATCTCTCCCATGAAATCTATACCCCACTGCATAAAAGGTGCTTCGACTGAGATCGACTTCAGCAACAAGGGCTGCATTTTTCTTCTTCCTTCAAAGATCTGACATTCATGGTAGTTGGAGAGCTCCTTATATATGTCAGCAAAAGTTGTAGGCCAGTAATAGCCTACCCTCAGAATTTTGTGCGCAGTGGTATTCCAATAATGGTGTACCCCACAATCGCCTTTGTGAAATTATTGTATGGCCTACTTTGCGTCATCTTCCAATAAACAACTCAACAATATTCCCCTAGGATCTTTCCACTAGAGTGAGTTGTCCAGGATGCATAAATTAACCTCTTTGAGATTAAGGAGTCCGGCCTTAGTCTTAATTACACCCAGAGGCACCTAGATATTCTCCAGCACATAGATGATTTCCACGTACCATGGCGAGTCGATGAACTATTGAGGCACCTACGTAGTTTTCTCTTCTTGAGGACATTCTGACATATCGACGATGAAATTCATTCCTACAACGTCGCAGTCCGACTGCGCCATCAAATTTGTGAGGCCCTGACCTTTGATCAAATTTTTAGGCTTGATTTCAAGGTCGTATTCTAACATGGCCTCTATCCACTTGCCCCTCATTCCTTCCAGGTCAAGTTGAGTTAGAATGTCTTTTACTGAACTGCTAGGTACACAAGCGATAACATGGAAGTGCAGTATATATGTCCTAAATTATTTCAAAGATTTTACTAAGTCATACGCTTGCTTTTCCATGATGTCATACCTTAGTGGAGCATCGCGCAATGTCTGATTGAAATAGTCTATGGTCTTTTTAAAATCTTTCTCGTCTTTCTATAGCAGCACGCCGACAATAGTGTGTTCTGAGGAAAATGAAAATAGGAGGAAATATTTCGTAAAATCCAGGCTAACTAGTACAAGATCCTTTGTTAGTGCCACTTTTATATCCTCAAAAGACTTCTTGGCCTCTGGGTTCCACTTTATCTCTTTTCCCTTCCTGAGCATGCAAGTTATGTGTTTTATGATTTCTTCCAGGTTTGGGATGAATCTCCTCAAAAAATTTACCTTTCCTAGGAAAGATTGTACGTCCTTTTTACTGCGTGGGGTGTCGATATTCAGGATCCCTTCAACCCTGTTGGGGTCTATCTTAATGCCCTCTTTGGAAATGATGTGTCCTAACAACTTTCCTTCTTCTACTATGAAATGGGACTTCTTTGGATTCAATGATATGCCAAATTTTCGACACTTATGGAAAACTCTTTTCAGGTGCTCGAGATGTTGCTTGTCGGAGATAGAGTACACAGTGATGTCGTCCATATAAATCACGATGAATTTTTCCCTTTCATCGGCAAACACGATTTCCATGGCCCTCTAGAAATTAGCTCCATCTTTCATCAGGTCAAATGGCATCTTGGAATATATGAACATTCTCCATGAGGTTGTGAAAGCCGTCTTCTCTCTATCGTCCGAGTGGACCAAGATTTGATTATACCCTCAGAATCCATCTAACATAGACATCTTTTGGGACCCCACCACCTTTTTCAGGATGTAGTCCACTTTAGGAAGGGGATAATGGTCTTTGAGAGACACTTTATTTAAATTTCAGAAGTCTACACACAACCTTATCTTTCCTCTTTTCTTCCTTACAGGTGCTATATTAGCTACCCATTTCGAGAATCTCAAATAAACAATGATTTTAGCGTCGAAAAGATTTTTTACCTCTTTCTCAACCAACGGTAGTAACAAGGGGTTTATCTGTCTCAGATTCTGTTTAAAAGGCTCTTGATCTTCCTTGAGAGGGATAACATGTTGGATGACTTTCGTGTCATACACTTTTAGGTCATCGTAGCTCCATGCGAAAATGTGCGAGAAATCTTTCATGAGATTTATATAGTCCTTCTTGACCTCTAGACTGAGTGTCTTGGATAATTTTACTATCTTAGGATTTTCCTCATTCCCTATGTTGCAGTATTCCACGTCTACTTCGATTGCAACGATTTTGGGGTTCTTAGCCACATCATTATCTTCAAACAGTTGTTCCAGCGGCACCAACCCCTTTGGAACAACATTATTTTTCAATTGTATTATGTCCCTTCCTGCGATCTGGTTTTGGAAAGTGTCATCGTCACTGTGCGCATCTGCACTCTCATCTTTTTCGCCACAACATTCCTCATCAATGTTTGTGTTGGTGAACGCGTCTCTCATAAGAAGGAATATTTCCACTTGTTTGTCATCATTGAACACTTTCTAGTGTTTGATATTATCAGGTACTGTCGGCATGTTCCTGACCTCAATTTCTTACCTTTTGTTTGGGAATATAGGGATCTTAAAAACCAAGGCTAAGGTGAACAACACATCGACGATCTGATTTTGTTCTCTGTGGATAGTAGAAAGGTCATATTCTGAGAATCCTTCGAGGAGATCCAAAGCCAAATTTTTGTACGCCCTCAGCCTGGGGTGTTTGGTCTGATATACACCCTTCACCTGATTTATGATCAACTTGGAATCCCCGCGCACTACTATCTTTTTCGCGCCCAATTCTTTCAGAACTTGTAATCCCAATTGTTGAGTCTCCATTTTGACACTTCTAATACCCTCTATTACCCCCTATATGAACCTATTTTACCTATGTTATGAGTATAAACTTGATTGTTGCCTCCATAAATACAATTAATGACCTTGTTCATGTGCATAGAGAGGTAACGTATGATTAAGGCATATTTTGTTTAATTTTCTTGAGTTAATTCGATTAAAATGGTTGATTTTGCATGATCCTAATCATTTGATCTTAATAAGAATTGATATGGTACCAACAAAATCACATAAAATTGATCTGGTACTAATAGAACTGTATAATATTGATCCGGTACTGCCATGTGCTATTCCGGTACCAGGATGTGCTATTCTGGTACCAGTGTGACTGTGATATTCCGGTACCAAGCAACTGTGTGTATTCCAGTACCAATTGCTATTTCCAGAATTCACTTGTTGAACTTGTTTGCTGAAGGAGATTCCAAGAAATTGGTTGGATTGAAGTCTCTAAAGTAGTTTTCAAGATCATGATCGACTTCATCACTCATGCACTTCATGTCATGAGGATGAAGTCCATCCCTAAAGATTCGATATGTATTTCCAATTGTGATATTTTAAAATTGTTTAATAATTATCCTTATCTCTTGATAGTAACGACTCACCTTCTTTATAAGGGATGTTGTATAGGAGATAGGATACACAGGTGTACATATTTATGTAATGAAGCAGTATTAAGAACCAAATGATGAATATTGTTTTGATGTACGAGATAATGAGTTGTTGATTCAATTTAATATTTGAAGGAATACAAATGATTTGTTGTACAATTTCTCGGTATGATTAGAACGCTTTAGTCTGCTATCTTTTTAGAGATTCCATGTTGGAATCGGGAAGGTCCCACCCTTATGATATGGTAAGCTTAATGTAAAATATATCTTAGCTTTTTATTCCTGTACATTTTTGTTTTATTCCAGTACTCATTTGTGTGTTTCCTGTACCTATTATTTTGATTTATTGTTTGAGTTAAAATATGAATTCATAAAGTGTACCTATTGTGTTGGATTTGTATAATTGTTAGATATTTTGAGTAAATTGTGAATGGGATTGTATTAGTGTAAGTTTTACAAGTATGGTGCACCATATCTTTAGTAATTTTACTTAGTTTCATAAGCAATAATTTGTGTTGAGATAGTTGTAGAGATTTATAAAATTTTGCATTCCTGAAACTGTGTTCTTTATAGAGACTTTCATAATTTATTTTGAAATTTCAAGTGTGTTAATACAGGAATAGTTAATATCCCATCATTCACCCTACATGGACTATTAAATGGAGAATCTTAATACACCTAGTGTTTCCTGTACAGGGACAAATAGTTTCTTCCAGAATTGATTAAATTATGAGTGATTTCCTTTTGAATATTGTGTGCAGAAAATTGATTACAGTTTACTATTGAAATTAGTTGCTACAAGAGGAAAGATCTAATTTGATCTTGTCATTTCATGAACCTCTATTGAACAGATTTGTCACCTAAGAAAGAACCTTTTGATTCATTGTTTGCTTGAGAATTTTTGTTATCAGTTTTCTCTTCTAAGTTTGGAGTTGTATTGTTGAAGTGTGCCCANTCATGATCTTGTAAATGGGAAAGGCATTATCTGAGAAAAATATTTTGAGTGCATGATTGCAAGTTTTTCTTTCTAATTTATGAATTGTGTGAAGAGTGTTATCTTTGAAGTGTGAAAACAGAGTATTGGTTTTTATATGGTTTTCTTTATTGAACTATACTCATTAGACATAGGAACCTATCTGTTATTGGCACATATAATGCATCAACTCTTTTGATTATGAATCTTGGTTGATAATTTATGTTTGGTAATATATTATGCAAATAATTGCACCAACATTTTGGCGTCGTTGTCGGGGACTTGTAAACGGTAATAGGTAGTATTTGAACTATATGGCTTTAATGGTTTTGGATTGGTTTTATGGATGACCTAAGGGCAGAGAGAAGACGGTAAAACATGCGGGAAGAGCCCACGCATCCACTTTGGTGGGGTTGCTCCAAAGTTAGGTTGTCCTCTTTTAATGCAAGTGTGTTTTTCCTTCTTTTATGCAAATTTAGTTTTATTTATGATGAGCTAACTTGTGCAAACCGATAACTTGGTGACAACAAGATCCCAATAACGCAAGGAGTTCAAGATTGGTGTGTTTTTTTTTTCAAATAGTTTTAAAATTTAGATATTTAATGATAAATCATGTTTGGGGTGCTGTAAGAACCCCCCAAGTACTAATCTGTGTTGCGAGACAAGGATCATCACCAGCTAGAGTAGTTCAAGGATGATCAAGAGCTTGAAGAATATTCCTCCAAGAAATTTCTCACATTCTAGCAGCAGCTGGGATATCTGCCTCTCAGGAAGAGCATATCTTGACAACAATCAAGAATTTAGTTGTATCTCCACAGGAAGATTTATAAGTCCCATCAGATTCCTATTGTCAATTTGTTGAGAAGAATAAATAACCATGGATAGAATTAAATGGAGAGAAACTAGTCGAACCTGAGATTGAGGAGTCCTTAGCATGCCTCTCAACAGATCTTGTATGTACTCCAAAGACCAATCATCTTGAAGAGGATAATCTGCATAACATGGGAGAGGGGGACATTCAGTGTGACCTAAACAAAGAAGAGAAACATGAATATAGTGATCCTATCGAAATATGGTTTCAATTAGTTATTAGGTCACACCGCTCTCTTATTTTTCATTATTGATTGATCTCATCATCAAAGCAACTGGTCCTTAATACTCCGGTATCCATTAAAATTTATCTTTTAAACCCAAGTATGGATATATTTCTAAGCCTGTTATGCACATGGATTCAATGAAAGTATTCCTATACTTGAAGAACATTTTATTTTGTTCAAATAGAGTAGGATAGGTAAATAAATAAATAAATGTTGCACAGAAGTACAATGCAACCTATCTTTCATACTTTTCATAAATGAAAATGTCAAAAGTTTAATATCTTTTGTTCCTATAGTAGATTTCTTTCTAAAAAGTTATGATAATTTTGTTTGGAATTTTATGAGAATGGAACCTCTTCATCCTATGAATGCACACATAATACTGGAAGGGTTTCATGTTACAGGTATGATTCACAATTTATGGGAAATAGTGAAGTGGAATGGGTTATTGTAAATTATTAACAATTTCTCTCGATTTTATCTTCGAATCGGTAGTCTTAGTGGCGGTAAGTCTTTACTGTGAAAACCGGTGTTGTAAACATAAAGCATATATCATATGAGACAACAATCACACACACAGCATTCGTTCACAATTATGAGACACAGATATTTCAAGAGCCAACCAGGAAAAAACCTGCGTCTTCTTAAGATGTTAAATGGCATAACTTAGTTGCAACAATCTTTTAGCAGGCACCAATATGGGGCTACAACCTCGATTACCGGCCCTGGCGAGAGAGAGCATAACTCTCTGAGGAATCGGCCATAGGCGGGTGGAAGCCAGAACTTCCTTTTCGCCGGTATAATTGAAGCGCCAACCTTCGGTTCTACAAAAACCCACTTAAGGAAAGAGACATCGTCTCCTAGCACCACCCTATACCCTAATTTATCAAAATAAATATTAGCCGAAATCAACTCATACATTCGGATATAGCTTGCATACCCATTATGACGATCTGGTCTGCATTCTTTACTGTTCCTGACCTGTTGCTCTGCCTCAGCATCCTCTCTGTATTTTGTTCTCGGCATCTTCTCTGTCCGCATGATTCACCTCCTTTTCTCCCATCCATAAGCTCACTCTTTTCTCCATCAGCGGCACTATTCCTCTGTTCAAGTGCATTTATGGGTTATCTACGTACAAGGTTTTCCATGGAACATATATTTTTTCCGACTCCGGTTCCCTTTCTTTCAGGTCAATAATACGCTTTAGCGTACCGATACTTCTCCTTGATTTTAGAATACACTTATCTTTGCATGCCTCCTTTAATGCCACTTAATTCTGTATTTGTCTTATTGCCGATCTATTTTTAGATTAAAGTCTTTCTTTTCTTGACTCCAAGCTGCGGTTTCCTTTTTGATTTATTAGTTCTTACGCTTTTCGTATGCCAGCGTTCTTCCGATTTTCTGAACCGGCTCTTTACTTCCCTCCTCTACGCATGCCACATCCTGCTAACAACGTGTTCGACTTATCTGCGTTCGAGTAGTCTTGTTTCAGCGGTCGTGTTTACTGACATTTGTGTTCAACGATTAGTGTTTACGACATCGTTTGACATGTGTTTCACTTTTGTGTTCGCGACATCGTGGTTAGCTTCCAACGATTAAAGTGTTTCAACATTAAGTGTTGCGGCTGTTCGTGTTTCAACGCCGTGTTCGCGTGGTGTTGCAGCATGTCGTGTTCATTATAAACAATCTTGATCATCGCATCATTCTTGTTATAGCCATCAATGACAATATAACCATCTGCGTTTATTACGTGTTCCAGCGATTGATAGCGTTTTCGACATTCGTGTTTCATTTGTGTTGCAGCGGTTCGCATTTGTGTTGCGGCGGTTGCATTTGTGTTGCAACAATTTACATTTGTATTGCAGCGTGTTTTGACATCACATTCTTCATAAGCGATGGGTGCCATCAATGACAACCTTGATCATCACGGTAGTAAATGCATTTTAGCCATGGCTGTATAAATCTCCCCTTTGGCATTGATGGCAATAAGTCTTTCATTTCTCCCACTTTGACATCAAGGGAAAGGGTTAAACTATTCTCCTCAATCTCCCCCTAACTTCGTGCACTCCATGGTACCAAGTTCGGTGGCAGGACTTCTTTAAAGGATCCTATGGACCACGCTCTTTTTGAATCAATCGGTATGCTCATATATTCAATCTTTGATATGAGATAGCATGTCTCTTGGTGTCTGTTAAGCATCACGCTCGACAAGAAGTCGCGGAGATTAGTTAGAGCAGGGGTGGGACTCCATCATGCAATGCGAGGTATTCAAAGCGTACTTGTTAGGTAATGGTTTGGTAAATATATCGACAATCTTTCAGATGGAGGAATGTCTTGCTGTGTACCACTTTGTTACATGGCTTTGTTCTTTTAAGTGATACTTGGTATATGTAGATCTTGGAATGAAAATTTTGGATTCGCGGAAACATAATAGTACTTTCATTATTATCCACAGTGAAGAGAATGGGTTCTTCATATGTTGCTAAATTACAAAGGCTTGTATCATCCATATTACACGGGTACAACATCGGCCCGGTACAATTATTACCTTACGTGGTGAATAAAGCAATGAAGACTTTGCTTCTTGGCAGCCAATGCAACCCGTGAATCTCCCAAAGGAAGAATGCACCTCCACTAGTGCTCTTTCTTTCATCTACACAGATTTACACTTGTCTGGCGATAGAATATGCTGTCGGTGAGGAACTTTTGATTTCTTGGGTACCACAAACCATAAGACGAGTGCCTTCGGATATTTGAAAATTCTTTTGACGGCTACTAAGTGACTCTGTTTAGGGGCTGACTTGAAATCTTCCGATCATCCAACATCATGCATTATGTAAGATGCTTGTTATAGTGATGTATAGCGGACTTCCTATCGCCAGATGCAATGCGACCTTTGATCCATACGAGGGTAGTATCATCTTTCATCAACACGGCCAGAGACCATGGGTGTGCTCACAGGAGGGGCATCTTCCATTTGAAACCTCTTGACGCATCTCCTTTAAATGCTTCTCTTGAAATAAACCTTCATCATTCTAAGTAATTTGAGACCAAAGAGTATGACAGCTCTCAAACATAGACATCTCAAATTCCAGATTTCATTGCATTAGCAAACCATTGAACAAAGGTGAATTAATACGGTAAAGGCATATCATCAACATAAACTAGCACAACCGATGCATCTGACACCTTTAGATTTGTTATACAAATTGCTATCTGCCGAATCTTTCTTGAAGCCTTTGTCATGTAGATGTTTGTCCAATCTCCCATACCAGACTCTTGGTTCTTTCTTCAACCCAGCCTGGCATGGCACTGACTTGCGGACATAGTCGGGTTTATCGTGAGAGAAAAACCTAGTGGTTGTTCCATATACACTTCCTCTTCTAAGTTCCCATTTAAAAATGCTGACTTGACATCCATCACGTATACTTTGAATTGTTTGTGACATGCATAGGGTAAAAACATTCTTATAACCTCCATTCTTGCCACTGGAGCAAGCGTTTCATCAAAGTCTTGTCCTTCAATCGAGCATATCCCTTACTTGGACTAGTCTTGCCTTATTTCTCACAGTCGACCTTGTTCATTTAACTTATTCTTAAAGACCATTTTGATCCTATCACATTCTTGTCACGAAGGTCTAGGCACAAGATCGGGGTGTTATTCTTTTCAATGCGGTCCAACTCCTCATTCCTTAGAACGCTATCCGGTCTTTGTCTTCACATGCTTCATTAAAACTTTTTGGTTCAATTTTTAGATAAAGGCCAGTAGCGATGTTTGGGACTATATGAAATTTTCCTTCTAGTCACGAACCTTTGTTCTCATCGCAATGATTTGACCTTGGGATGATTCTTTCTAATAATGCGGAAGAAGGCTTTATAGGCTGTTGGTTATCTCCTTCTTCATCCTCTGGCTCGATTCTTCCTCCTCTGACCCTTGGACCTTTTCTTCATCTTCATCATCCAAGCACGACTCTTCATCATCATCCAAGCATGAAATTCTTCATCTACTTTAACATCTATCGCTCAACCATTCTATGCGGTCTTGTTGCATAGCATCTTTAGCCTTTGCTATTTGTAGCATTTCCTAGAAAGATTCCTTCATCATTGTCATCCCTTACCCGATTTTTCATCGGTATTCTTGATGTAACATTTGCCTCCAAAGACAACAGAAGTGTTTAATAGTGGCGGGTCTTCCAAACCATAGATGATATGGAGTCTTATCATTGTTTGGTCTCAAGTGTGCCTTATTAAGAATGAGCACAGCTGTATGAATTACTTCTACCCAGAAGTTTTGAAATATCCTTTTCTTTCATCGTTGATCGTGCCATTTCTTTGGGCGTTCTATTACGATAACCTACCACTCCATTTCTTTGAAGCGTTCTTGCAAGCGTGTATTCTCTTCTAATGCCATCTCATCGCAGAAATCAGCAGATTACCTTGAAATTTGAACTCTCCTCCCTCTGTCCAGATCGATGCAGCTTTTACATTTTTCCTTCGGTTTGATTTTTACTGAGTCAAGCGGCTTTGGGAGTGTTTGAACTTGGCAAAGCGGCTTGATTTCTCTTTGAACACAACCCATGTTAATGGAATAATCATCAATAACCAACATAAAGTGATTTTCTTTTCATGTACCTTCCATCCTTGATGGTCCACCTGAGGATCCATATGAACTAGCGGAAGGGGTTTTAGCGATGATGGAAAACACTGATTTAAAGCGAGTTAAAATTAGGTTTCCCATTTGACATGAAGCACCTGCAGTATCATGTGGTTTGCGATATTTAGAATCTCGCTACTGGCATGCTTTCGTTTTAAGGTTTTATTGGATGATCAAAGTGTAAGTGTCGGTCTTACGTGCCACGGCCGACTCATTATATTTACTTAGATGACATTCTTCTCTTCCTTCTTTTAGAATGTAAACGGTATTTTTACGTTCTCACTCCTTTGGCAACTGGTTTTCACGAGGAGACCTCTTTAATTTTACAGGTCTTAACTTGATCAAAGCAGAACTTCACATCCTTTATCCCGCACATCGGCTTACACTAAGAAGGTTGTTATTTAACCCATCTACAAATAAAACATTCTGAGCTTTTCCCTTTCCATTGCTTTCGGACTAACCATTTCATTCCCTTTGACTAACTCACGGTGCATTGTTTCCAGAAGTTACCTTTCCACCTTTAAACCGGACTTGATTATTAGCTTCTCCTTATCTCCGACCTTATTGCTTTGAACGTATTGTCAATGTGCCGGGGATCCTTACCCTACAGGCTGAGAGCACAAGGTTACAGTGAGGCTTATCTTTCTTTCTCCATACATTTTGTTAAATGATTATATTCCGTTTTAATTACGCCTTAATGCTTCAAATTGCACTCATGGCTAAGTGTCAGAGTTAGGCGGTTAGCATTTTGGTTCATTGTATAGGAATCAAATGGATTAGTATTTATGTGTGGTATCCTGCTTTTTACATTTGGTAGGGAAGCCCGATCTTTGTGATGATATGCTATTCTTGACATCGATCGTATGCTTAAGTTATAAAAAACAATTTTACGGCAACCTTTAGGTACATAACAATGAAATGTCAGTAGAAGAATTAGCATTCAGAATCTTGATTGATTCAGGAGGATAATACATTGACTTTTGGTTCCCATGTTTGATTAAGTGCGCGCATTGAATTACGTTATTTGACCTCTTTTTCTGGACATCCTGGCTGTATGATTTTATTGATTGACCCAACGTTTGTTTGCTTTTTCTTATTACTTGATTCTGCTTTGTTGGAAAATGGACATGCTCCAAATATTTTCTATTTTAGAACGTTCCAACTGCTTGCTGTTCTGATACTTAATCACATTTGATGATTCACAATATTTTTTAGCTACTGGCGTTTTGCTTCTTCTTTATATCCTAAACCAGATTTATTACAGTAGGGGTCTTTGTCGATTTAAAATATTGTTTAGCTCTTAGGCTTTGATACTAGAGATATTACGATTATGCAGTTTGATATTTTTCCTAACTCCTTCTTATGATTTACAACTTCTTCTTCTGAATGTTCACATCTGGATCTCCCTTTCTGACTAATTTGTTTCTTTAGGATTTCTTCAATTTTCTTAGCCTCTTCAAGTTCTAGCTTTAATAGGGGAATGTCTATTTTATTTGTTTCATACTGGATTAATAGCTGTTTTTTGCTTCCTTTTTCTTTATTCTCAGTCTATCAATTTCTTCAGGGGCACTAATCAGCTCTCACTTCCATATCCCACTTGACATCCATATCATTCTCACGAGCAGGTTGGCTCAAGGATTCTTCTATATTGTAAGCGTGAAGTCATCTTCTTAGTTTCTCATGGGAGAGAGATTCGCCTCGAGGTTTCGCGTAGAATCATCATTGTTTATACACGGACTTTTCTTGTTATTCTTATACTTATTTTCTTTATTATATTTCTTCCTTGGAAACCTTTCTTCATAGCTGAGTTCTGTTCTTTCCCCTTTATGTGGGCTTTTGTTAGCAAAGTGCCCCACCACCCTCTGATTAAGGGGAAACTTGTTTAAAAGGTTGTTTTCCGTTGTACTTTCCTGATCAGTTTTTAACCTTCTTACAAATTTTGCCTCGATTTCATCGATCTCAGATTCGATTACTCTTCTGCGCTTTGAATGAGGCTTCCCTAGATGAGTTTTTGATGCATTGCTAACCCTCATTTCATAGGCGGTTAAAGTTCTTAGCAAGCCCGATCAGGGGATAATGTCTTGAGTTCTCTCATCTCTTCTATTCGCGAGAGACTTTAGGATTGAATCTTTTGGGTAGAGATCTCAACATTTTTTGGACAAGGATTGAGTCATCAATTGTTTCTCTAAACCCCTCCTTAGCATTTACCATTTCATCAACTCTCCAGAAAAACTTACTTATGTTTTCATCCTCATTTCATTCTCAATTTGTTCAAATCTGGGTCTATGAGTTTGTAGTTTGGCATCTTTAACTTTCTCGTTTCCCTCATGGCTACTTATCAGTTTTCCCATTTCTTTTAGCGGTTTGAAGATTCATTACCTTCACAAATTATGATTCACCCGGACCAACGAGAATAGCATTCATAGCTTTGCATTAAGGTGAACTCTAATTTTTTCATCTTTAGACAGAAACACAGTTGGTTTTTGTATATCCTGTTTCCACTACTTCCCAAACATGCGCTCGAGACATTGAGTATGTTCTCATTCTTACCTTCGAGAGGCAAAATTTGTGCCATTAAAATGGGTGCCTTGTTGGTTGAACCATCGACTAGTCGTAGTTTCAACGTAGGATCTACACTAAAGGAACACCTTTCGATACCAATTGTATTGCCGTGTTTTAGTATCTGTTCTTCATAAACATTAGATTGCCATCAATGACAACCTTGATCATCTGTGTGTCATCTGCATTTGTATTAATATTTCAACAATCTCCCCTTTGGCATTGATGGCAATGCAGTCTTTCAATGTAAACAATCTCCCCCTTTGGCATTGATGGCAATAAGTCTTTCAATGTAAACAATCTTCTGTTATAGCCATCAATGACAAACTTAACCATCTGCGTTTAGCTTCTGTGTTCCAACGCTGTTTCAGCACTGTTTTTTCAGCATCTGTGTTTGCATTTGTGTTGCAGCAGTTCGCATTTGTGTTGCAGCAGTTTGCATTTGTGTTGCAACAATTTACATTTGTATTGCAGCGTGTTTCAGCATCTGTTCTTCATAAACAATCGATTGCCATCAATGACAACCTTGATCATCTGTGTCATCTCTGTTGTAGCCATATTTCCAACATTTCAAAAGTGGAGAAGGCATCCTTCTCAACAGAAGATAACACTTAAGGGGGTGCTTCATGACCTATTTCTTCAAATTTCTTCTTTTTCCTTAAGTTGTTAAAATTGATGCATTCATTCTTTATATCTATTTTAAGACCACTATTTCACAAGGATGATTGATTAAGTGATCTTTTAATAGAATTTGAAACTGAATGTTGATTCCGAGCTATTTTATTCATAGCTAATAATTCAACTTTTGACATTTTCCCTAAATTTTCTGTTTTTAAGCATGAATAAAAATCCAGTTTTAATTAGTTCTATTGGTTTGTTTTTAGCAGGTGTTCACAACTCTCTGAGCAGACCTTTTTTAGCATCTCACATTGTTTGCATGAGGCCATGAAAAACCTTAGGCATGGGGGAGTGGTTACTGAAACTTTCATATTCTTTTGCAACTTCCTTCGGCGAAGCCAAATCAACATGTTTAGTGCTGGGATTTGATAGTCATTTCCAGAATTCCGGTACCATTCTATTCCGGTACTGCAGAATTGCGTTCATCCGGTACTGCAAACAATGTTTTCCTTTGCATTCATTCGGTACCAAAGGATAAAGTATGTGTTCATCCGATACTGAACAAAATTCCTGTGCTCATCTGGTACTATGCTCAGCCGATACTGATGGTCGCTTATGTGCTCATCCGGTACCAAAGGAAGAGCTATGTGCTATTTCGGTACTGAACCACAACTCTTCACTATTCTAGTACTGAAGCACAACTTTGTGTTCATATGGTACTCAGGTGATCCAGTAATGGTAATAAGGTGTTGGTAGCTCTAATCATATATTCAAGTTTTGCTGCTCGATTTAAATGCTTCAAGCAATAGGACGTATAAACTCAACATTTTTTCATTTTACTAAGGAATTAGACTAATTATGCAGTAAGAATATGGTTATTCTCAATTGTTGCACGCTCCCTACTATGAATTTTTGCAAGCCCTCATATACATCTCCTCGTATATTATCATTGAATTCCTTTGTGAAGTGGTTGTCTCCATGAATGAGCAAAATTCATCCATCATGTCACTTTGTTCCAATAATATATGTTCCGGTACTACAGAAACCTACTCCATTACTTATATGGTACTGATGCCAAAGTGATATGATCTTTTCCATGTGCTTAACATTGTTTTCACTTTAGGTAATTGGAGGTATGGGCTAATCTCTTCATGTTCTTTCTATCAAGGATCAATTAAGTCTTGTGTTGAATTAGTTTTACTCTCATGTGCATATTCCTCCTACATTTCTACACTCAACCCTAAATGAATCATCCTTGCTCTCCCTATAGGAAGATATTTTTCACATTTAGCTCTATATGATAATGGGTGCACTTGTCTTAATACCTCATTATTTTGAAGAAGTGATTGCTAATTGAAATATCCATTGAAACATGGTGACACCATTATGTATAAGACTAACCTAGTTGATTCAATAAGTTCTTATCCAAGTTTATCCTTACAAGCTTCTCTTGAGAGGTATTGATGAAAACCTCATGTGGTGGACCGCCCTTGCAAAACCGCAATGAACTTTCATAAGAACCCTAATAGGATTAACTAGAGGGACCTCTTAGTCATTATCTGAGATGTTCCATTATACATTGAATATATGAGATTTAAATTGAATGTGGATGATGTCACCCTTGGGATAATTGCAAACAATTAATTATGTTCCTAATAAATCAAAAACACTCTCGTACCACCTGCCTTCCTTATACTCTAAAACTGCCAATGAATAGTATACATTAGTCTNAGTACAAGTAAACTCGTCAAGGTACTGAATAGGCCTACTGGCAGCGGGGCCATGCTTGTATGGTACTAAGGTAAACCCGTTGAGGTACTGAACAAGCTTGGTGGCAGTGGGGCTATGCCAGGTAAAGGGAGTTGAAAAACATAAAGTGACACACTTAAAACTGAACAAAAACCCTTGGGTCTCATTTTGAAGCAATCACTATCAAATCAAGGCTAGGAGATGACCTTTATATCTCTCGAATGATGTTCTTAAGAGCCTTCAAGTATCCACTTTAGAGTTCTATATTTAAACAATAGGTTTGCACGAGAAGTGGGACCCTTAGTATGTGTAATTCACCTTACCTAAGCAAGAAGATATTCATCTCTAAAAACTTGGATCTGAAACGAGTTAATCATATTGGGTTGTATTCCTTTATCGATTCCTCTCTTTAAATGATATCTAAACTATGATTATATCACTTTTGTTTTAAAGGTAATCTAGCCAGGGGGGCCTATTAGTCAAAGTCATTATGAAAACTCTTGGCCACTATCCTATAATCATATTAGAGTCACATCGAGCCCTTTCTCGTAACTATGATCGACAACAGATTGGATAAGGCTTAACGAAAAATCATTAACATATCTGATCTATTACTCATGACTCCAATTTTTTGTCATAACTACTTTGCCATGGGTAAGAATGTGAAGCATAGGCTAGGAAGATTATATATATGATAGGAACTTAAGGTGCTGAAGAAAGGTGAAACTTCAGGGAATGCTTGATCGAGTGAAGAGTATCATCAATTTTGAAATTTTGAAGATCATTGTTGCATGAGGACATGCAATGACTTAAGCATGGGGGAATGTTGAGTCTCCATTTTGACACTTCTAATACCCTCTATTACCCCCTATCTGAACCTATTTTACCTATGTTATGAGTATAAAATTGGCTGTTGCCTCCATAAATACAACTAATGACCTTATTCATGTGCATAGAGAGGTAATGTATGATTAAGGCATATTTTGTTTAATTTTCTTTAGTTAATTCGATTAAAATGGTTGATTTTGCATGATCCTAATCATTTGATCTTAATAAGAATTGATATGGTACCAACAAAATCACATAACATTGATCTGGTACCAATAGAACTGCATAATATTGATCTGGTGCTACCCTGTTCTATTCCAGTACCAGCCTATGCTATTCCGGTACCAGTGTGACTGTGTTATTCCGTTACCAAATGACTGTGTGTATTCCGGTACCAATTTCTATTTCCATAATTCACTTGTTGAACTCGTTTGTTCAAGGAGATTCCAAGAAATTGGTTAGATCGAAGTTTCCAAAGTAGTTTTCAAGATCATGATCGACTTCATCACTCATGCACTTCATGTCATGAGGATGAAGCCCATCCCTAAAGATTCGATATGTATTTCCAATTGTAATATTTTAAAATTGTTTAATAATTATCCTTATCTCTTGATAGTAACGACTCACCTTCTTTATAAGGGATGTTGTATAGGAGATAGGATACACAGGTGTACGTATTTATGTAATGAAGCAGTAGTAAGAACCAAATGATGCATATTGTTTTGATATACGAGATAATGAGTTGCTGATTCAATTTACCATTTGAAGGAATATGAATGATCTGTTGTACGATTTCTCGGTATGATTAGAACGCTTTAGTATGCTATCTTTTAGAGCTTCCATGTTGGAATCGAGAAGGGCCCACCATTCTGATATGGCAAGATTAATGTAAAATATATCTTAGCTTTTTATTCCTGTACATTTTTGTTTTATTCCGGTACTCATTTGTGTGTTTCATGTACTTGTTATTTTGATTTATTGTTTGAGTTAAAATATGAATTCATAAAGTGTACCTATTGTGTTGGATCTGTATAATTGTTAGATATTTTGAGTAAATTTTGAATGGGATTGTATTAGTGCAAGTTTTACAAGTATGGTGCACTAGATCGTTAGTAATTTTACTTAGTTTCATAAACAATAATTTGTGTTGAGATAGTTGTAGAGATTTATAAAATTTTGCATTCCTGAAACTGTGTTCTTTATAGAGACTTTCATAATTTATTTTAAAATTTCAAGTGTGTTAATACAGGATCAGTTAATATCCCATCATTCACCCTACATGGACTATTAAATGGAGAATCTTAATACACCTAGTGTTTCCTATACAGGGACAAATAGTTTCTTACATAATTGATTAAATTATGAGTGATTTCCTTTTGAATATTGTGTGCAGAAAATTGATTATAGTTTACTGTTGAAATCAGTTGCTATAGGAGGAAAGATCTAAGTTCACCTCTTCATTTCATGAACCTCTATTGAACAGATTTGTCACCTAAGAAAGAACCTTTTGATTCATTGTTTGCTTGAGAATTTTTGTTATCAGTTTTCTCTTCTAAGTTTGGAGTTGTATTGTTGAAGTGTGCCCAAATTTGATTGCTAAGAGTAGCAGGTATAGATAACTAATTCAAAGTCCATCTTTCGACTTCATGAGCTTGTAAATGGGAAAGGCATTATCTGAGCAAAATATTTTGAGTGCATGATTGCAAGTTTTTCTTTCTAATTTATGAATTGTGTGAAGAGTGTTATCTTTGAAGTGTGAAAATAGAGTATTGGTTTTTATATGGTTTTCTTGATTGAACTATACTCATCAGACATAGGAACCTATCTGTTATCGGCACATATAGTGCATCAAATCTTTTGATTATGAATCTCAGTTGATAATTTATGTTTGGTAATATATTGTGCAAATAATTGCACCAACACCAAGATCAATGCTTCATATTCAACCATGTTGTTAGTGCACTCAAACACAAGCTTGTATGAGCACAACTTTGTGCTTGCTTCAGGGGGGATCACCCATACGCCGGCCCCAACGCCTTCTCTGTTGACTGCGCCATCAAAATGCATGTTCCATGCCCTACTTTCTGCGTGGTCTTTGGGGTCAATGCATTATGATGTCTCCCGCACGGTCTCCTCGTCAGCTATTACAATGGTCGTCGATTCTTCTTCTTCAAAATTTAGGTCATTGCAGAATATTGAAGACCCGAACTCGATATCGATGGCATATATGGGATGATTATGTGGTTGTGTCTTGCTTCTTACCATGTACTTAAAAATCACTTCTTTGTACAACCTTCTATCATGGCCAAAAATAGGGATAGTGGCATATGACATATCCATCTGCAATGTGTGTTATCACTGAAATTTCATCCGCAAACGATTACAGGAATCCAGCATCATCAAACAGTTATGAGGTCACCCATGGACCAAAATTACCACAAAATAATTTCCAAAAGGTCCAAAACTATACAACCAGTGATAAAATTAAGGTGCACTATGACTACACAGGGCACACACGCACATGCGCAATCCAGAAACGCATGAAAAGCGCACATGTGCACGATGTGCGATTGTGGTCCTAAAATCTATGCACATCTGAGAATGACACATTTATGAGATTGGTCGGCCTCCCACCCACTTTTGGTTCAGCTTCCAAGTTGATTTGACACCCAAATCTCGGTTGAATCTGACTAGGTGGCTGGTCAAAGACCTAAAAATGCCCTAAATAGCCTCTTTTCACAATACCTCAATGTGGTGGTATAAAACAAGGCCATGGGTGCACTTCATTTTCAAGGAATTCATTTGCAAGGTTATGTTGTTGCTATTCTCTTGGGGAATCCTCTTTTCTCATCAAGAGTATACTAGCATCATTACATTGGGCAATCCATCTCACCTCTTGAGTGGATT